>JAJOZX010000585.1:1100000-1177500 GCA_023014485.1 Bathynomus jamesi | reverse complement strand
CGACGTGTTACGTAAACAAAAAATTCATCGGAGACAGCTAAATGCATGAAATCATCCACATCCCAATCTTCAAGATAATGGGCAAACCACATTCTGTCATCGATGTCAAGTTGAGTTTTTCTTGGCTTTGGAAGTTCATGCCAAGGCTTTAAACCTTGCCTATGATGGTACAGTCGAATGATCTCACCACTAACGATCTTTCCTCTCAACACTTCGATTTCTCTAGAAAGTTTACACAGCTGTTTTTCCGCTTACGCGTACCGCTTTCAATGATGTCCTTTGTTTCCTGAGAGAGTGGCAAATTTGGGCGCCCAGATTTGGTTGTATCCATTTCACATTCATCCAGTTTTATTCCAATTTCTTTTGACGAAGTCCTCACTGCTTCGCAACTTTTTGGCAACCCATGAACGTGTTATAAAGGTGGCTTCAGCATCACGAGCTTCCCGAAATGTTATTGCTCGTATGCGATCTATCACACGTTGCCTCTCCGAATCACCAATTAATTGAGAAGCCATTATATTATCACTTTATCAGCTAGAGTAATTTTAATACCTGCAATAAATAAAGAATTTTATATATTTTTATAATCACTAAAAACTATTTCGATATAAGTAAACATGTAAGCTGCAAATAGGGGGGGGCCTAAGGTTTTTTGGAACCCCTTATATATATACACACACACACCACACACCACACACACACAACACACACACAACAAACATATATATATATATATATATATATATATATATATATATATATATATATATTACACACTTTACTTTAGGTGAGTTCGAACGACGGTTCAGGATCGACCTACGGTCGACCCCTCTGTAGCATCCCGCCTCGTTTGTGGGATTTGGTGAAGGAGAGAATTGCTGTCTGATCTCCTCTGGTCAGGGATTTTGCACAGGAATCTGTCCAGCTTGGTTCTTGAAGTTATTCAGGTCAGTGTGCTGGAGATTCCTCATTTCTTTTGGTAGAACATTCAAAAGCATTGGGCCTCGTATTCCGAGGGTATTTTCCATCCTCGTTTTCATGGTCCCTTGTCCCACTGCAGCTGGGACCATACAAAATCTGCCTCTTCTCTCATTCCAGTTTGTTTCTATTTCACTCCTAAGGTTAGGGACAGAGCCTTCAAGTATTTTCCATATGTATATTATTATGTACCGCTCGCGCCTTCTTTCGAGAGAGTAGAGTTCCAGGGATTGTAGTCGAGACCAGTAGTCTTCACCTTCCGTTTTCTCTATCTTAGATGTAAAAGTCCTTTGTATAGCTTCAATGTTCGCAATGTTTCGTTTTCCTTATGGACTTGTGAGTACTGAGCAATACTCAATTATTGGTGGGACTAGACTCTTCCATAATTTGAGCATGATGTTTGCTTTTCTGCTGCGGAAGCTCCTTCAGATGATTCCCATTATTTTTCTAGCCGTTGTGATTTTGATTTTATAGTGCTCTCTGAATTCTGCATCCGACGACATTATTACTCCAAGATCCCTGACTTGTGGATTTGGTGTTATCTGTTTGGCTTACAGAGTTTTGTACCCTTTTTTCTGTAGCTCTTTATTATTACCATATCTTAGAAGTTGGAATTTTTCTTCGTTGAACTTCATATTGTTGTCTTCTGCCCACTGGAATAATGTTTCAATGTCATTTTGTAATCTTTCTATGTCACCTTCGTTCAATATTTCCTTACATATCTTTGTGTCATCTGCGAAACATGATACAATACTGTCATTGATATCTGCAATCATTATTATGATCAGCAAGGGAGCTAGTACTGTCCCTTGTGGGACAGAGCTCTCTAATTCCGAGCCTTCCGATTTGACTCCATTTACCGCCACTCTTTGTGTTCTTTGCGTCAAAAAATTAAATATTCATCTTCCCAGCTTTCCAGTAATTCCTGTATTCTTAAGTTTATGTGCTATAATTCCATGGTCACGTTTATCGAAGGATTTGGCAAAGTTAGTATAGATTATATCTATGTTTTGTCCTCGACACAGTGTTTCCAATATTTTCTCCTGGTGGTGTGACTGAAAGATTTATATATTTGGTACTTCAGCTCAACTCCGCTCAAAACCGCTCAACGTTTTTTTTTTTATTAAGATAGATAATTCCAGTTCTAGTATATATATATATATATATATATATTATATATATATATATATATATATATATATATATATTGTGTGTGTGTGTGTATATAATTTAGGGTGATTCAAATATGGGGGTAAAAAAAAAAATTTTAGATTTTAATGTGTTCAACCCTTTAAATGGTTCATTTCAGCATAAAAACAACTATCCTAAAATATTTTAGCAAATTTTTAATTTTTAGTGGTTGCTACCAGCAATTAAAAATTGACAACGACTCAAATTGTCAAATTTTTCCACACCACCCAGGGGTTACAGTACAAGGCCCATTGTTTTTTTTTAATGTGGAAAGCTCCCCCGTAGGTCCTACCATAACCACAAGCATGCATAATTAAACTAGCATGATATTTGAGACATTAGCTGTCCTTACTTCATCAATGTTTCTTTCTTTCTATCAGGGTAAACAGCCCTGTAGTTTTTCACTACTTGTAGCAAGAATTGTTTTTGATCTTCGTCATGTGTTAGTATTTTATTATATTCATCCATTAATTTTACTCCTCTTTCAGCTATATCATTCACGACTTTCTACTGTTTGATAGATTTCTTAGCGGAGTTATACTCTTCATCATTATGCCATTCTTTAGCATCTTTGAGTAAAAATTTTGAACTAAATTCTGTTATTGTAAAGAATGTTTGAGTATTTGATGTAACAAAATCTTCTAATTTCTTCGTTGGAATAAGTGCAAGATCTAGAAAAGCCCGTTTTGCAGGAAGAGTTTCTGTTGTATTTTGCAAGGCCTTTACCATTTTGTTTTTTGTTTCAGTAGGCACTTCATCATCATAAAAGGCCAAGGCTACCAGTTCTTCTGATAGGTACCAGAGGTGACCTAACAGTTTTTTAATAGCAACAGATACAATTGTGTCATTTATTTTTTGTAGACTACAAGATTCTGTAATAATTCCAGATCAAGACGAGGAGCGCAAGATGGCACAGGAGCTGTAAACCATGCCTTTACATATAACCGAGTAGCAAATAGACAGATGTCTTTTAGTCCTTTTTTGTCTTTTACTGAAATTTTGAACTGAGATTTGAACATAAAAATTTTTAATGAATATATAATTTTGGCCATCCACCTAGCCCGATGAAGTCCCGCTGGATGTTTAAATTTGATTCCACCTTTTGGTTCACCTCCCAAAAAAATAATTGTTAACTGCAATAGTTCTAGGTAATCGTCTCTTGGTTGGAAAGTATCTAGTTGATTTGCTGCAAATGTAATTATGTCATCTTTGATGTCATGAATATTTTCATAGATCTGGATCTGATAATGCTGTTTCGTAGTCCTCCTTATTAATGCTTGACCATTTTTCTCTGAACTTCTTAAAAAGGACTATATCTGGGCCACATATAATTTCAAATATGTGGTGTCGACATGGCAGCCACAATAAATCGTTGTCGAATTTTTGTTCTAGAAGAATAGCTGCACCATTTCTAGAACCAGAATTGGCTGCCGTTGTATCGAAACACATGCATTTTATTTGTTCGCAGATGCCCCATTCAAGCGATGTCTGATACACAGCATTTGCTGTCAGGAGACCAGTACCTGAATCCAGTTTAGGCACACCAAGAAGTTGTTCAACGCCTTCTCCTGAAACCAATACGGGCAGATGGTCAACAATATGCATTCCTGTAATATCTTCAATTAATTTTCCATACCAGTGAATTGTTAGGGCACCTCTGGCTTGAATTCTTCTTTCAGGTTCTCTGCAATTTTCTTTCTATATTTTATCCTCTCTCTACGAATAGAAGAGTAGCTAACATTGTACTCTTCTGGATTTTTTCCTAGACTTTGAATTGTTGGGAGTAAAACTAGAAACGCATTTCTGTCACTCAATTTTGCAACATCAAGACTTCCTAATAATAATTTATCATCAAACAATTTTCTACGTTTGCCAACCTTACTTTTCCATGTTGAAGGCTGTGCAGCACAGAAACCAGGTTCATCACTTTAACTCTCCTCTGATTCTGATTCTGATGATGTACTGGTGAGTATGACAGCCTCTTCATTCTTTTTTCTTTTGATCTCTTCTTCTGCTTTCCTCTTTTCATAACGTTGTTGCTTTTCTGCTGCTCTTTGCTCTTTTTTTAGCAACAGCCTTATCAATGGTACCCATTTTTCCATGACGTCCTTTCTCACGTTGCATTTTCAAGAATTTCTTATCATCTTCTATTTTTATAAGCTGCATAGCATTCTCATGAGCAATGTCAAATAAGTTTTCCAGTTTATCTTTCATTTTTCTTCTTTATTATTTAAATTTTGTGATCTTTTCAATTTGTTTACTTTGTTTTTCTTAAGCAGCTGCCATTCCCTCAGTATTCCTTGAATTTTATCTACTACATGGATTCTTTGTTTTGCTGGTATTCCTGTTTTTTTCCGAACTGCTAGCACATCATCCGCAGTAGAGCAGCATGATTCTCTAATGCTTTGCTTTTTAATATTTCTGTAGTGCATGAAGAGGGCCATCATTTCCTTCTCTGATGGTAATACAGATGTTTTTAGTACTGCAGAGAGCTGCCCAATTAGCCATACTTCAGTTTCTTTTCTTGTAGAACTTCTCCCAACTGAGCAACTAGGTGATGGTGAGTTAGGCCTAGCTTCCATAATCGATTAATTGGTATCAAAATTACGAGTTCCAAACAACAATTAAAAGCAAGCTAGTATATAAACCATTCATTAAAAATTCTGAAATATAAACAATTAAACATAAAATCATAAGTTGTAAAAACAAACAAATTGAAAAAAAGGGAAAATTTGATGCCTGGTAGCACATAGTAAATTTTATTTAAAATTCACCAAATTTGGTATACACTACTTTTTTGTCATAGGGAACAAAAATACAGGTTGAACAATTAACAAAATTTTTTTTATTTTTTTGAATCACCCTAAATTATATATATATATTATATATATATATATACTTGTATGAGAAATTTAATCTAAATAAGTACACACGCGTCTTTGTAAATGGTAAAAAATGACCCTCTCTAAGTGAAAATTAATTTATTATTGATAGCAAAACACACAACATTTCTGTTTTCAGTAATGGCACCTCCTCAGGTCAGAGCTAATTCTCTGTCTCTCTCTGTCACTGCTATATTTAGAAGTACAGTAATTATTTCATATACAGTGGATCAGCATTTTCCTATACAGAAAAATAACTTATTATGTTGCAACGTAAGTATTTATTATTTTAAAGTGATTTATTATTATTATTATTATTATTATTATTATTATCATTATTATTATTATTATTATTATTATTATTATTATTATTATGATACTAAAACAAAAAAATTACTTTGGTGTAAAGTATTTTGTAAGTACGTTATACAATTTGAAAGAATATGAATGTCACCCATTTTAGTTCGTTATATTTTGAGAGCTTTGTATGGAATTTTTTTTTTTCGTTATTTCTTTGATGTTTTTCTGAACGACCCCCGAAAAAAACGAGTGATTATGAAAAATTGTAAAGTATATTCTGTTTTTATATCAAAATTTCTTAATTATTACAAAATTCAGCAGTCTTCTGTTTGTTATAAGAAAATTATATATATATATGATGAAAAGAACCACGAAGGAAAGGAAACACAGAATGGTGCTCAAGCGCTTTCGTCTAATGACATCCTCAGGAACACGTGTTACTTCCGTGAAATAATTTTCATATATAGGTATAGCGCGTTCGAAAAGACTCTCCGCAGTCAACCAACACTTTAAAAAAAGTGTTTGACAACAAGTGTAGACGAGTTGCTCTGTGCCTGCAAAATGGTGGAAAACACTTTGAACACATGCTGTAAAATCAAAAGGTTATGTAATAAAATCACTAAATCATGGTTCAATGAAAACATTGTAGTTTTTCAATTTCCTATGAGTTTAACATAGCACTGCGGAGAGACTTTTCGAACGCACTGTGTGTGTATATATATAATTGCGAATGAGGGTGTCGTTCACGGAATAACTGACCTCTCTTTCTCTGGCACTTACCAGCAACATGTAACAAAACATTTTCCATGTTCTCTTGATCTGTATAATTACCCATATCCTCAATTACCTGAAATTTAAGTGAACAGTATAATTAACGCAAAATATCCATGAGAACAGACTTTTGATACACCATACCTTTGGTTAGTTTCCGCCCGAATTGTTCATTCTGACGAAGGTCAAGCTTTTCACTCCACCTTAGACCTGCAGTTTAACGTGGAATCCGAACCCCACCCCACCAACAGCCCAGCATCTTAACCACTAGGCTATCCAAGGTACTCATTTATCTACCAACCAAATTTTTTTTATTGTGTGAAAGGATGAACAGCTGGGTTTGCTGCGCGCCGCCTGCCGTTTCCGGGTCTTAATCCCGGCTCCGATGGATTTGTAGTCAGCGACGCTAACCACCACACCACCGAGGCGCATATATATATATATATATATATATATATTATATATATATATATAATAGTAAACTCATAGATAGGTATATAAGATAATACCCCTGTTAAGAGAAGCAGGAAGCCCCCTGATTAAATCTTACAACTATCATACTAAGATTATTCCTGGATGGAATGATTTTATTGCCCCCCTGAAGAGGGAGGAAATCCAAAGACGCCTATGATTTGTGGTGCTTTCATGGTAGACCCAGATTAGGATCTGTATACATGAATATGTGTAGAAGTCGGGATCAGTATAAGGCGGCCATAAGGCGATGTAAACAGGAAGAAGAGTCTATTCGAGCATCAAAAGCTTGTGAAACTCGCATAAATAACGATAATAACAAATTTTGGAAATCTGTTAAGAATCAAACGGGTGTCAAAAATGTCCTGCCTCCGACAATCGATGGGGTGTCGGAGGAGGATGAAATTGCAAAGCTGTGGAAAAACCACTACTCTAACATTCTTAACAGTGTGAGTAGGGATAATCTTAAGATAGATTGCAGCGAAACGACTGTGGGAGGGACAAGGGAAAATACTTTGGTATCATTTTCTGAAGTAAAGAGGTTAATTAAAGAGTTATAATGTTATAATGTTTCAGACCAACAAAGACCATAGGATCCACTCATGGCTGGTCTACCTAACTGTGTTCGTAATTGTGTATTCTGCATGTCCTCCGTGGTGGCGGAGGGGACCTACAATTTTACGTGGGTTCCCAACCACAACGCCTTAATTTTACTACCTTAAACGATACCCAATCTATCAACATATGCGTCTAATCGATTTTTAAAGGTGTTTATAGATGTGCTACTAATTACTTCTACCGGCAAACTATTTCAGCTATTTACTATTCTATGCGTAAAAAAGTTTTTGGCAACTGCTGTCTCGAACCTTGTACTTGTCAACTTAAACCCGTTATTTCTAGTCCTATTATATTGAGATATTTCGAGAAAGCTATCTATCTGCGTTATCGAACCCACTCATAATTTTGAAAACCTGGATTAGATCACCACTTAACCTCCTAGTCTCGAGTGTAGTCAATTTTAACTCCTTAAGTCTATCCTCGTACGACTTCGACCTAAGCGACGGAATCATCTTAGTTGCTCGTCTTTGAACTCTTTCGAGTTTGTCTATATCTTTTCGCATATGTGGATTCCAAAATTGGATCGGGTACTCCAAATGGGGTCTAACTAATGATTCATAAAGAGGAACTATAATATCGCGCGATTTGTACTCAAAATTCCTAGCTATAAAACCTAACACTTTGTTCGCTTTATTGACCGCTGCTGTACTTTGTTTCGCTACTTTTAAATCACCAGTGACTATATCTCCTAAATCTTTTGCCTACTCTACGCTTGCTAACTCCTTCCTTGAAATACTATACGCAAAATTACCGTTACGCGAACGTATATGTAAAATTTTGCACTTATCGACGTTAAATCTCATTTGCCATGTGACTGACCAATCAGCGATTTTATTCAGATCTTCCTGAATTTTACCTCTATCTTCGTCATTAATCGCCCTACCACCCAGCTTCGTGTCATCCGCAAACTTTGAAACTGTACTGACTAGGCCGACATCTAAATCGTTAATATATATAAGAAAAAGCACGGGGCCCAATACAGAACCCTGAGGAACGCCACTCGCTACATTAGACCAACACGACTCCGCTCCATCAACGACCACCCTCTGTTTCCTACCTCGCAACCACTCTTCTATCCAATTTATTACTACACCCCTGATTCCATGAGCCTTAGTTTTTTCAATGAGTCTTTTGTGCGGTACGGTGTCAAACGCTTTTTGAAAATCTAAATACACTACATCAACCGCCCGATGACTATCGTAAACGTCAATCACGCTTTGAAAAAATTCTAAAAGATTAGTTAAGAAAGATTTGTTTCGCCTAAAACCGTGCTGCGTATTTCTAACTAAGTTATGCAATTCTAAGTGTTCGACTATACGATCCCTAATTATTGATTCCAGTAGCTTACCTACAACAGACGTTAAACTGAGTGGCCTGTAATTTCCCGCCGCACCTTTATCGCCTTTCTTGAAGATAGGTGTTACGTTTGCTAACTTGAAATTATCTGGTACGCACCCCTCAGAAATAGACGCATTCAAAATCTTTGTTAGCGGCACAACACTGCTATCTTTTAATTCTTTTAGTTGTATGGGATATATAGAATCCGGTCCCGGTGATTTACGCATTTTCATTTTATCATAATAGCGCATTACCTTCCCTTCACTAACCACAATATTATCCAAAATATTACCATTATCAAAAGGTATTATGTCTATGACCGTAAGGATATTCGTTATATCTTCTATAGTAAAAACTGACGTAAAAAATTCGTTTAGCAAGGTAGCCATTTCCTTGTTTTCAGAAACTAGCTCTCCGTTAACATTTTTCAACGGCTTCAAGACACTTTTTACTGGATTTCAATTGTTGACGTATTGAAAGAATCGCTTGGGGTTTTCTTTACCGTCACGAACTATGGAGATTTCAAATTCGCGCTTGGACTTTTTTATTACACTTTTCGCTTCACGTCTTACAGATATGTAGTTGTTTCGTAACCACAAATTGTCTTTATCGCACTAATGTAGCCGATAAGTCCTCTCTCTACTCTTTATAATGTCGTCTACTCTAGAAGTAAACCACAAGGGCTTGTTGTTTACTTTCGCACGCTTAATTTTGTACGGTACACATTCTTCATTTTAGTCCTAAATACTGTTTCAAAAGATTCCCACATTAGTTTTGCGTTGGAAGTCCCCATTACGTTTTCCTAATTGACGTGTGACAATTCATTTCGAAATTTACAAAAGTCTGCGTGCTGGAAGTTAGGAATTTTAGTCGAGTTAGCTGGTTTCGAGTGACTTACTGAGAGGACAAACTCTACCATATTGTGATCGCTATTGCTTAACGGTTCTATTACTTGAAGATCAGTGATTAGCCTATCGTCCGTAGTTATTACTAAATCTAAAATACTGTCCAACCTCGTAGGTTCCCCAACCTTTTGAATAAGAAAGCTATCCTCGAGAAAATTAACTAAACGATTACCTTCCGCGTCTCCCTGCATTGTATCGTAATTCACGTTGGCGCGCAATTAAAGTCACCCATAACTAAAGCCAGCTCACTACCTATTATTCTCTTTAGTTCACGATATAACGCTTCGTCCGTATCAACTGTTTGATTAGGGGGCCTATATATAACCGCAACAACTAGTTTGAAATCGTTCAATTTAAGTTCTGCTATAGTCGAATCTATTGGTTCTGCGTCAGGGGTAGATGACTTATTGAATGAGCACTTAAAATATGCCAATGACGTAGTATGTCTGCATATATCATTGCTCCTATCAGCCATGCTTGCTCATAGCTATATCCCTGCAGAGTTCATGAGGGTATATATCTTGCCCCTCGTCAAAAATAAGTACCGAGACATTCTGTCCAGCAATAATTACAGTCCTATTGCTGTCGCTTCCTGCTTCTCGAAACTACTAGAAAAACTCTTGTTACTCCGATTAAATGATTTCCTATGGACATCTAATTAGTTTGGTTTTAAAAGGTCCCACTTAACTGACCTGTGTATGTATGTACTTAAAGAAACACTATCTAAATACATTGACAGTAATTCAACTATTTATAGCTGTTTCCTAGATATAAGTAAGGCATATGATAGGGTGAACCACAATATTTTATTTGCAAAACTAGAAGACAGGAAGGTTCCCATATACATATTAAATTTATTGAAATTTTGGTATTCCCACCAATCTTTCACCGTTAGGTGGGGCAATGTACTATCCGAGTGTTTTGGCTCCTCTTGCGGAGTGAGACAAGGCTCTTTGCTCTCCCCTATGCTGTTTGATGTGTATATTGACGGATTAATTGCTTCACTTAATGAGGCAACAGTGGGATGTTGTATAGATAACACAAGGATAAATAACTTAGTTTATGCAGATGATATGGTGTTAATAAGTCCCTCTGTTAAAGGTCTGGATCGGCTACTAAAAGTCTGCGAAGTGTATTCGCGGAAACATGATATTCTTTTTAATGTTACAAAAACTAAGGTTACGCAATTTCATCCTAAAAGCTGTAATCAGCCAGCTGATATAAGGTTTAAAATGAATGGTGAAGTAATTGAGGAAGTACAAGAGTTTAAGTATTTGGGTCAGACTATTACCAGCTCCTTGAGTGATGACTCGGATATAAGAAAACAATCTCGAAGCCTGTGTGCTAAAGCGAATATGACCATAAGGAACTTTCGATTCTGTACAAGTGAAGCTAAAGACACACTCTTTCGTACTTTCTGCAGTAATATATACGGACAGCAACTCTGGGTGAATTATAAAAAAGGTTCTGGCAGAACCCTAAATTTGCTGTACAACAGGTCTTTTAAACTCTTACATAAATTACCCCCGAGATGCTCAGCTTCGCAAATGTTTGCTACCCGCAATGTCCCGAGCTTCCCGGAGGTAACAAGATGTGCTCAATACAGTCTAATGCAAAGAATTAAAAAGTCAACCAACCCGATTATCCAAGCTATCCATGAGTCCTGCCATTTATCCTCTGAACTATGAAATTCTTGGTACGAAAACGTCTGTCTGTAGCTCCACTTAACTTCGACATTACAGTATTATTTCTAATCAATTGTATATATTTCTATCCTTAGTATATGAACTGTCATTGTATTAATAATATTTGTCATATGGACTATAGTCTGCCAATAAAACTTTTCATTTTCATTTTCATAAAGGACCTTTTCCGTTCTATGACACCATTGAAATGAGAGAAATTAATATATTTTAAACTTATTTTAACTTTGTATTAATAAATAAATCAGCAGGAGCGGCTCGCAGGTAGGCACTGTGGAACTGCAGCACCCCCATGATCTTATGATCTTTATATTTAAATATTTAAAATAGCCTCTCTGATTGTTTTTTTTCAATGAACTTTGAGTTTTTAAATCAGATTATATCCTTTTTTCCTTAAACTATTTCAATGCCGAACGAATGAATCACGAAAGTAGCTTCAGCCTTCCCGTGAAACTGCGTACTTAACAGTTCCAGATTTTGTTCGAAACGCTTGAAACCTCGGTGGCGGACGTACGAAGAGCGAGTCAGAATCGCGGGTCTAAGAGGATCCAAAGCACTGTGGACAGAGCAGTGCCGATTTGTTTGTTTGACGTGGTAGTTGTGTTGCTGTATCGTTTGCTAATTCGAAATTTAATTTCCTAATTGCATTTATCAATGATTCGTTATCATTTATTTTTTGTCGTGAGATTGAAGTTAATTATATAATAATTGGATTATTTACAATATATAGCTTTCATTTCTTAGAATATTTTTTCGCTCAGAATAAAAACAGAAGAATGGAATTTGTTTATAAATAAAATTTTTGCCAAATTCGAAATTACCCGTTAAGCGTAAGTACCCTATAATTGATTTTATGATACTATTTTACTTATTTTTATGACTAAGTAGTGAGTAGTTATGTATTTATCTATTCGACTTTCTCTCTCTCTCATATATATATATATAATCGACACAATTGTTCGCAATTTCTGAGGCAGCACCCCCATAACTGGAAGTCACGAGCCGCCACTGGACTAATCACTCCATTTTGAATAGGAGAAATTTAATTTATTTAATTTAACAGCTTTAATGAACATAAGTTCTTCAAAAATTTGACGATTTATTACATCATATTATCATTGGTCATACCTAACCTAACCTAACCCAAACCTAACCTAACCTAACTTAACCTAGCTTAACATAGCCTAACCTACCCTGACTTAACCTAACCTAACCTCATTGGTGCCCATAGAATGGAAAAGCCCCTAAATAAATAATTAAATATATATATATATATATATATATATATATATATATATATATATATATATATATATATTAATTTTTAACACAATAATAAAAAATTAACGTTAATATATCTTTACGTATGAACACTTAACGTTGTTATCATTCTGAATATTTCGTAAATTACAAATAAAAGCTCTGTTATACAAATATTTAGTTTACAAACTTTGAGCCCTTACAAAGATGTCTTTACTCATTTCTACGCTCTTAAAACAACAATAATGTAAAATTACATCTTACGAGGAAGAAATTCCTTAAGCTTTTAATTACATTCACTCGACTTGATAAAGTCGAAGTACTTTCTGGCAAGTTCCGGTGCTCTCATTGAAAAGTTTCTCATACTTTCCAAGAAATTCCGGCAGGTTCTCCCGGAGAAGTTTCTCTGTGTGTGTGTGTGTGTATAGTCACTGTGTTTGTGTGTATATATATATATATATATATATATATATATATATATGAAAATTATTTCACGAAAGTAACACGTGAATAATATTTATGATGAAAATAACCACAAAGGTAAAAAGGAAACACAGAATGGCGCTCAAGCGCTTTCGTCTAATGACATCCCTCAGTGTTCCTGAGGATGTCATTAGACGAAAGCGCTTGACCACCATTCTGTGTTTCCTTTTTCCTTCGTGATTATTTTCATATATATATATATATATATATATATATACTTTCCCGTATAAGTTTCTATTATAAGAAGATTTTCCTTAATATCCTGGGTTCCTCTCGAGCTAAAAGGAAAGAATGAGATTAGAAAAGCGTTGATGATACTTCTATTGAAAAGCTTCCCCACCCGACCCTACTCCCTAAATCTACTACTCCTCTTACTTCTTCCCACTCCCCACTACCCCACTCCCTCCTCCGGCGTCTATTTCCTTTAAAACTCTTTAATAAACCTTCAATAGTCAATTAATTTTGATGTTAAACACACTCTTTTCCTATATCCACCTTTAGTATAGGCACGATTAGGAAGGATTTTACGCTTTTCAATGGCGTTAGACATGAAGACTTTGATTAAATTTCATTTCTTATAGAAAAGCTTACGATGAGAGCTTTACTCTTTACTGCATAACCTTCGTTATGAAAGTGAAGACATGTATATAGAATGTATATGGAATATGCTTTCTTTCCACGCAAGGCGTGAAATGTTTTAAGTTAAGGACATATATATGTATATATACAAGCGTCGTTCTTTACGTTAATTATACTGCGTGTTCTTTGCAGTTGAAATGTGTATATATATATATATATATATATATATATGTGTGTGTGTGTGTGTGTGTGTGTGAAAAACTCCTCTCCCCACCAGGGTTAGAACGCAACACCATTTGAGTAGAAGGTGCTGAGGGGTCTCTAGCCACTACACTACGATAGGATCGAAAGTTAACACAAAGTGTTATATATTTAAACAGTTGAGGAAAGCCTAATGATTTCGGGTCCAGAGGGATTTTACGTGTTAACCCTCCTGCACTCGAGGTAATGACCAGCATTTCATTCAAACTATCTGGTACAATGCTGGGATCCCATAAATGAAATATCATATACAGTATGAGCACCCATGAAAATCGTGAGTGTTCATGCATGCTATTCCATATATATATATATATATATATATATGGGAATGAACTCAGAATGGTCCCCTGAGTTTTTTATGATACACACAGACCGTGCATGGAACAAGGAACTCTTCTGGGATAATTAAATCCACTATAGTCCGAATAAGTAATGGTAAATGACAAATACCATAGTTTTTCTTTTTCATGATGCTAGCCCGACGTGGGCAACGGGTCACTCGTAAAGAGGTCCCATAAATATAGCTTCCCTCACCAGCTATCTGCAAAGCAGACAGGATCCAGCTTTGGGACATGGATCTAGGGTTTAAAGCAGCCTAGCCCTGCTACATTTAGAACCTCAATATAAGCAAAAGACTCGCTGCCTTCACGTCAGATTGAATACATCAAAGAAAAAGGGGTAACTATTATATTTTTAGCCAAAAAAACCAAAACTTAAACCTCAACTGGCAGAATTGAGCGTCCACTTTTCAAGGCACATAACATGTCCGTTTCAAGATTAGGCTGCTTTAAACCCTATATCCATGTCCCAAAGCTGAATCCTGTCTGCTTTGCAGATAGCTGGTGAGGGAAGCTATATTTATGGGACCTCTTTACGAGTGACCCGTTGCCCACGTCGGGCTAGCATCATGAAAAAGAAAAACTATGGTATTTGTCATTTACCATTACTTATTCGGACTATAGTGGATTTAATTATCCCAGAAGAGTTCCTTGTTCCATGCACGGTCTGTGTGTATCATATATATATATATATATATATATGCGATGAATTTCACAATTAAACACGTTAAATGAATGATTGATGCAAACCCGTTTTTTCTGTGGGTTTCCATCATATATATTAGGGGGGGGGTCGAAATTCTGTATTCTTATTCTACACACTGCTCGGAGTTTCCTTTGGGCCCCTAAACAACATACTGTAATTACACCGCTATGCGCGACCCCCCCTACCCGTTGCATATGCCCCCCCCCCTTTTTTAAATTGAAATGAAATTGAAACCAATTCTTTGAATAAAAAACCTGATAAATGACAAAGATTAAAATAAATAATTATATAAATAAAGTTAAAGTAAGTTATATATATATATATATATATATATATATATATATATATATATATATATATATATATATATATATATATATAATAAGAAATCTTTCTCTGTATATTACTTAAAGAATCAATTGAAGCATACTAAAATAAAAATATCCACCTTAAGAAATTTAATTGAAGCATATTAAAACCAACATATTCACCTTAAGAAATTTAAAATCGTAAATTACTGACACCACTGGCCTTTCCATTGGAACACAGGTAGCTTTTTTCTCGACTCCAGTACATTCAAAATAAATTTATGTCTGTTTTCGTAACCAATTCTATCTTGTGATGCATCTGTTACCACATTTACAGCATGTTCTACTCCCTGGCTGTGACAGGGAAAAGGAATAAGCTGAATTGGTTCATTTCGAATTTTAAGAAGATCATCATTTGTCAAATTCTGTAAAATAGGTGGAGGGGTGATGGTTTCGTTGTCCCAGTCGATCATGTTAGGATAATCGTCTGCTTAAAAGTTCAGTGTTTTTGGCAGCTCAAAATTTCTCGCATTGGTGCTCCTAGTTCTTGCTCGAATGATGTGCTGAAGAGCCAGCTCTCTGACCTCTCTTGTGTCTGTTATCATTGAGGGTAAGATATTCTCTGGGTGGGCAAAATAGGCGTTATTTCTGAGGACACGCTCCATAATCATCTAATGCTTTTTATCTAAGCCTTTAAGCAAGTGCATGATATACCAAAAATTAGATGCTCTCTCATTTGCCTTTGGATGAGACTTTATCCAAAACCAGCCTGGAGCGTAAACCAGCATTATAATTTTTGCAAGGTCTTGGATGTTTTTGTCTGGATTCTGTGTAGAGACATATAAGCGCAGGATCCTGTTTGCTCGTGTTAGCCATCTTGTACGATGGAGGGCACCTGGGGATCTGGTGGCTAACGCTTGTGAGATGCGTCCAGATTGTATGCTAATGCACATTTCATACATATATTTTTGGTCACTGCTGAAACTTTTAACAATATCGGCCGAAACTTCTTTAATGTTGCCCTCTACAGGGGTATAATCAACTATATCCAGTTTGGTCAAATCCTCTCGGAGTTTATTTCCAAGAGAACCTTTCAAGGTGTTTGGTCCCGAAGTTTTCCCATCAATTGCTTCAAATACGTGCCTGAAGGGCAGTTCGTTTGCATGCAAAAGGCAAATCAGCCATTGTACCGGCCTGTCCAGATATAATTCAATCAATTTTAGCACTCCGCCGATCCTGCCAGTGTTCACTGGGGTGCCATCGCATAGCAAAGCTTTGAGGGATTCTTTGCTATTAGAATCAACTATAAAAGTTATTATTTTATCTGCAATACAACAAGCAGTTCCGTTATCTGGAGCTATATGATCCATGTAAGCATCACCAGGTTCTTTGACTATTACATAATGTTCTTCGTACTCCATTCCCTTCTTTGTCTTAGTTTGATCTTTTCTACCATCAAATCCGATGCCTTTAATTTGTGTGTTCTCTGATTTCACTTTGATTATGTTCTTTTTACCCACACGTATTCTTTCTCTTTCCACTTTTTTCCTATCCAACATATTGGTTTCGTCTAATATTCCCATATCCTTCAAAGCTGCATTTACTATAGCTGCAGTAGCTCTGTAACTTACACGGTATTTATCTGCTGTTATTATTAAGTTATCATAAATAATTCTGTTCTGATGGTTTTCTCTCAGCTCAAAATCCGGAACAAAGTCAATATCGTCGCTGTCATCATCAATTTCCATGCTCTCATCTTCCATAATATGTAAAGGGTCCAGTTTGCTGGTTGAGGCGACATTCATATCTAGGCTTATCTTGGCTCTTCTTTCTAATCCTTTAACTCTATCGTGAGTCCTTTTTCTTGCGGAAGTCGTTACTCTGTCGATTGGTCCTAGTTGTTTTTTTCTTTATTTCTGCCCTACAAAAGACTCCCACTCAATCAGTGGAACTCTAGTATCACATCTGCAATCCGTTCGACTGATTTTTTTTATCGTAACAAGTACAAGTGCAAATATCAAACATTTCATCGAATGTCTCCACCTTCTGCTGAAAACTGTTGTTTCTTTGTTTTAATGGTACTTTATTTAGCTTTGCTGCAGATTCTATCAATCGTTCAACCTTTATAGCTATTCCTTCAAATCCTATATGTGGAAAGGAAAACTTCTCCCAAATAGCTTCCACATCTTTAGTGACAATTCTGTAACATTCTTTTGCTGTTCTAGAACCTTTCGAAATCAGTTCTTCTCGTTTTCTTACCAATAAATAATGCCTAAATACGTCAGCCTTTGAAGGAGTCATTGAAGGTGGAAATTCTGCAGGGTGACCAAATGTTGAATTGTGCGTTTTGCTTCTTGTCGCCATGATTTCACTTATTTAGGCCTAGTAGCATTAATAACAAGAAACTAATTGTTAAATTCTAGCAAGTGAATCATTCAATCTGAATTTAATATAACTCATTCGGAATTAAATCATAACTCATTCAATCATAAACAATCTGAAAATAACAATCTGAAACTAAACAAAAAAAGTGACAATAATTTATATAATTCATCTAATCTATCTAAATTAATCGAAGCTATTGAAGAATAGGGACCCCAGCCTTCTTTAGTTAGGCTTATAAGGCTAACTAACGAAAATATCACGATCTAACCTAACCAATCGTTAGGTTAACTGTACGCCCTTGATGATTATTTAGGTTAGGTCATGATATTTTCGTTAGTTAGCCTTATAAAGCTAACTAAAGAAGGCTGGGGTCCCTATTCTTCAATAGCTCCAATTAATCTATGTAATCTATTCAATCTATCTGAACTCTATCTAAATAATCTATCCAAATTAATCCAATCTACTTAATAAGACTTAATATAATGCATGATTGTCACATTTGGGGTTTATATCTGTGGAGAGAGTAAAATGGGGGGATGCTATGGAAGGGGTAAGGGGGGGTCGCATAGACTCATTTTTTTTACAAGATGTTGAGATCATCATTTCCAACTACGTGCATATTGTGGAATTGGAGAAACTCGATTTTTGATATGTTTCGACCCCCCCTAAATATATATATATATTAGGGTGTTTCATACCTATAGGGTAAAATAAAAATGAGCTTGGAGTTTTAATCCACACGTTTCTCCGTATTCTAAAGAACAAGAAAACACGTTTGTGCAAGTTTGAACCAGATCTCGCTGCATTTAGAGGTCCCCAACTTTGACGACTTTTTGTCAGTTCATTTCTCGCCTGCCTGCAGTGAAGACGGTTTTCTTCGTCACTTGAGCGGTTCGTGTTGTATAGCCTATTGGACAACTATGGAGGTAATTATATATGCTACTAATTATCTCATTTTACTGTGGTATTGAAATTTATTATTATTTAATTTCTGTCATTTTACTGTGGTAGTGATATTTATTATTAATATTACATGAAATTAATTAGTCTGTTGCATATTGGACAACTAAGCTGGTAATTATTTATGATACTAATTAATGTAATTTTACTGCGGTATTGAAATTTATTTAATTAATGAATTGTCAAAGAGAACGTAGTGTACACGTATCAGTTTTATAAATAAAGAAAAGCAGTAACTGGGACTCGTACCAGTGTCATAGCCGTTTAGCGGCATCGCTCAAGTCGGCGTACACAGCACGCTATCCACTCCCTAGATGGTGTAGTGGATAGCGTGCTGTGTACGCCGACTTGAGCGATGCCGCCAAACGGCTATGACACTGGTTCGAGTCCCAGTTACTGCTTTTCTTTATTTAATTAATGAAATTAATTACGATGTGAAATTATTTCTGTGGAATTATTTAGTTTGTTTTCTTTTCCAGGTGTCTACCAGAGCGAAAACAGAAGTGTTTCTTATTGGCCAGACGGATGCGAACATCACATCAAGTGGCCTTCCAACTCAGTTGCAAGTACTCAAAAAGTACTTTTACCACCAAAGGAGCAAAAATTTGGACGTACTAAATGCCTGAACCTGTGCCTGGATGCCTGTCTCATATTTTGGGAGAGAGCGAGAATCCCCATGATGCGTCGAGATTCGGCCTTGAGGAAGATGGAATCCCTTCTCAAGGAATACGACCGGCTTGTGAAGCACAAGTCACATAAAGCAGAGTCCTTCCGAGTGAAGGAGGCGATGTTCAAGGAGGCAATAGCGAAGGAGATCATGGACATTGCTCATTCACAGGCTAAGGAAATGATGAAGAATCAGGAGGACATCCACTTTCTCCCCCTGCAGCGTGAAGATCCAAATTCCTGCAGCATGGGCCCTGTTGACATGAAGCTTCACTATAAGGAGATTAGGAAAAGGAAGAGGCTGGACAAGATTAAGGAACAACAGGAGAAGGCCAGGAAGGAACAAGGAGCTGCAGAAGATACGGGGGCTTTAGTGATTTCAACTTCGTCAGAGACTGACTCAGATGTCGTTGACCCAACCGTGGAAGTTTTTCCATCCTCCTCCAAGGGAAATACCAAGAAGCGACGCAGGAATCTGATCTCACAGGATGTGACGACTACCTACGATCGGCTGAATATTTCGTACCGCGATTCAGCTATGTCGTACGCTGCAGCGGCTAAATCACTAGGTTTTGACTTGGATGAACTGTCCATTTCTGCCAGTACCATGTACCGCACACGCAAGGCTCTCAGGAAGGTGGCTGCTGAAAGTTATCAATCCGACGAAGTTTGTCCTGGTCAGCCTCTTGTCTTGCATTGGGACGGTAAGCTCCTACCTGACAATGAGCAATGGAAGGAGAGCGTTGACCGGATCGCCGTCCTCGTCTCTGGCGACGGCAAGGAGAAGTTGCTCGGCGTTCCTAAGGTGACGTCCGGAACCGGCGAGAAGATAGCGCGAGTTTGCTTGGATTTGGTCAAGGAACACAGGATGGAAGAGCGCGTGCGGGGACTGTCTTTCGACACGACAGCGTCGAACACCGGGATTCATATCGGGGCCTGCGTCCTGATTGAGAGAGGTCTTGGCAGAGAACTCATGTACTTCCCCTGTCGGCATCACATCTATGAAGTCATCCTCAGCTCCGTCTTCAAGCGTGCATACGGCCCTTCAAGTGGCCCCGATATACCCGTTTTCAAGAGGTTTCAGGCACAATGGAAGTTCATCGACCGGTTGGACGTGCGGCCGTACGATTTTGCTCAAGTCAATGACTCTATGAGGGAACTGAGGGAGAAGTCAGTCCTGCTGGTGAGAGGGATGGTGAGCACGTCGCATCAGCGCGATGACTACAAGGAACTGCTACAGTTGGTTCTCATCTTCCTGGGAGAAGCAAAAGTGGTGGATTTCCCTCTCAGAGCCCCTGGCGCTTACCATCACGCTCGATGGATGGCGATAGCCATCTACTCCTTGAAAGTAATTCTACTGAAGAAGCAGTTCAAGATGTCGAGTCACGAGTTGGAAGCTCTGACAGCCGTAGGTCTCTTCGCGTCCCTTGTCTACATCCGAGGTTGGACTCGTGCTGCAACCTCAAGCAAGGCTGCCGCAGTTGATCTGGAATTTCTGCGTGACGCGGAAGCCTTTGCCATGTCGGGATATTCGTGTGTTAACGCTGCGCAAGAAGCCATGTCTCGACACCTATGGTACATCTCTGAGACTTATTGCCATGGCGTTCTTCGACGCAGATGTGGCAGATGAAGAAAAGGCTCAGATGTTCGTCAGTTTGGGTAAGCCCGCATCGAAAAAGGAACTCAAGCGACCCCAAGGGAAGAACGTCAGGAATCTTGCCTCGAAACACCTGGCGGAGTTCGTGACAGGAAAGACGATGGCTTTCTTCCATGCATTCGACTTGGACACAGAATTCTTGAAAAAGCCAGTTGCCGAGTGGACTGAAGTAGAGGGCTTCAAGCAAGCAGCGGCAACTGTTAACAAAATCTCTGTCGTCAACGATCGGGCCGAAAGAGCCATCGCGCTCACCAAAGAGTTCAACTGTTCTCTGACGAAGAACGAAGAGCAGAAGCAGTATTTGCTCAAAACTGTGATGCAGCATAGGGCGAAATACCCGAATAAAACCAAGAAGGATTTCATGGACAATGATTCGCAAGAAGTGGTTATGTTTTTTGTATCTTTGTGAAAATGTGTAGTGAAATGGTACTCGTTTGTTGAATAAAAATTCATTGACAGATTTTTGTTTAATTTTTTCCGTTTATGATCTGCCAGAGCATCAAACTGGGGACCCGTAAACTTTAAACTATTGAATTAATACTTCGGTTTATCAGTCTCCTCAGCAAATGGAACAAGGGGATCCATGTGGATTAAAATTTTTCCAAACTTTTAATTTATGAAACACCCTAATATATATATATATATATATATTGATATAAGGATGCGGTGTTGGGAAAGCATGATGTAACAGGAGTGAATGATAATGGGAGTAGGCTGAAAGAGTTATGCAATGAAATAACGTTATGTGTAACAAATTTTTTTTATGGGCATAAGAGGGCAGGGCCGGCGAGAGCTGCCCCGGGCCCCGGGGAAGGATTGGTATATGGGCCCCCCCTGTTTACTCAGTATTTTATTATGAATGTTTTTTGTGTACATAACGAACAATGTGATTATATGTCCAAGTCACTATTCAAAACATACAGTATGAATAAACAACTCGGAAGAAAATGACCATTTTATTTTTCGAATCAATTATATTAATTGTAATTTACAAATGCAGTACCAGTCCATGCAGGCACGACAATTGTTTACCGCAAGATTTTCATAATTAGAAGTGTACTTTCTTTGCCTTCTCTCTAGCAAAGTGGTAAATGATTCTGATGAAATTTAAAGTACGGGCTAACTGACTTTCAATTACGATGGTTCCCAGATCTGTCAGTCGGTTTTGGGCATTGGTGGACCGCGGATAATATTTTATCTCTTTCAGTTTGACTATGATAATCTCTATAAAATGTATGTTCATTAATTACATTTCCTCTCTGTTATTTAATCAATTGCTTTATTAATATTTTTAGATTTTATCCCCCCTCTTTCCGGGCCCACTAGAGGTCCGGGCCCCGGGGATTTAACCCGGCTTCCCCGCCCTCTCGGCGACCCTGTAAGAGGGTACGTATATACTAAGTATGGCTCGTACAAAACAAATGATATACATGATAAGAGAAGTGTGATAGTAGATTATGTGTTCGTGAAAAGAAGTATGCTGAAAAGAGGTATATGATGTACATGTAGTGCGAGATATGAATGGTTGGTCTTTCTAATTACATCATAATGTTATAATGTTCCAGACCAACAGAGACCCTAGGATCCATTCATGGCTGGTCTACCTAACTGTGTTCGTAATTGTGTATTGTATGTTCGTAATCCAGCGTAAAGTGAGGTTGTGTGGAGAATGGAAGAGAGTGAATGAAAAACAGGTGAGTCACGAAAGAATTAGAGTGGAAAAGTTAATGATGGAGATGTAGTGGATGAGTATTGTAAGAGAGTAAATAATGAACTGAGTGTAGAAGTTGCGGAACAAATAGACATTTGTGAGATGTGGTACGTGTACCAGGAATGTAAGGGGGTGTGTATGGGTTTAGCAACATCGTGGTGGGATGCCAAGGTTGTATCAGTGGTTGAAGATAAAAGGAAGAAATGGATGTTGTGTGTGCAGGGTAATTATAATAGAGAAGAAAGTCGAAGAAGAAAGAGGGTGTATGAAGAGAGCAATAGAAGTGAGAAGAGATTTGTGCGACAGAAGAAATAGAGAGTAAATAATGAGTTTGGAAGGAAGAGCGAAAGTGCAGGAATGAAACCAAGAAAGTAAGTTTGAGAGTAAGGGATGAAAATGGAAGAATGCTCAGAGCAGATGCGAATCGACGGAATAGGTAGAAGGACTATTTCGAGGGATTGATGGGTAGAAGAGATGAAAGGAGTGTAAATATAAATATGGTGGGATTTGGCGGTGTGAGGAATATGAGACTATGGAAGTGAGTTACACTCGTGAGTGTGACTCACTTCAATATTAGCCATCGTGTGTTATTTTACTTGCAACAAAAAAAATGTCCCAAAACAAGACATCAATTTGAACATTCGTTTTCGTTCTAATGTATTACTTTTGTAAATTTAATTTAAAATAAATTTTCTTAGGAGACCGGATTTGTGGGATACCCTGTATATACACATCAATGTTTTTGACAGTGTTCGGGAAATAACTCATAAGCAGATATCAAAAGCTTCACTGTTTTTACAAAGCACCTTACCGTTCCGACTATATATCCACTGTATAATACAGGGTGATTCACTCGCTGGTAGCCCCATAGTATCCTAGATACTCTGAGGCTACCAGCGAGTGAATCACCCTGTATAATGCGTAGTTTAATTCCTAATAATAATTAAAGGCTTTATATATTTTTTAATAAAGAAAAATAATGAAAAAACTTGACTTTCGAAGGTGTATCCAACCTTCGTCTTAAGAAAATTAACTAAATATAAAAATAGAGAAAATCTGAGCAAAAAGAATTATTGTTACGCATGCGCATAAAGATCACATTATATCCGTATGCGCTTCTTCAAGTTTTTGAGAGAAGAGCAAATTTTAAATTATATTATCATTATTAACAAATTTTTAATTATATAAAGTGCTTTGAATTTTATTAATGTCATTATAGTAATTTGTATAAGATAAGATTAATAATCTCTTATCTATAATAGCTTTTTTTATTGACTTTATATTATCGAACCTCGTGATTGGTAGGAAGAAAATTTCAACCTTTATCTTGTGTTCGAAAAATAATTTGAATCTTTGAATCTTTGAATCTTTCTGGAATTTATCTTTTTAACATTTTGGATTATTTCAATGCCTACGAAAGAGATAAGACGCTGTATCTTTAAATGAACGTCCAAACTATGTAGCGACCCGTGGTTCGGATCCCACGTAAAGCTTTAGTAGGTCCCTCCGTCCTATGACCTTAGATGTTGCGAAGGAGGTTAAACAACCCCATCATTACTTTAAATGAACAATTAATAACAAAATCAACAACATCGTCAGAAACAGTATGGTCCGCAGTGTCTATTTATGACCACCCTTGGTTACGCCCTATTAATTATCATTTTGCGTCAGCGATCGTAGCTAAGTGGGTAACAAACACCGTTTTCCTATAAACGAAATGAAAACTCTTGAGTTCGGGGGTTCAACTCCAAATGATATTGATTAATACTAATAATCCAGGAGTTAATGATCGTCTTGTCTGAGAACTGTGCCAGTTTCTGGCACTCCCAACTGATTATTATCATTATCATTTAGCATTAACAATACAACTTCTAATTTCTTTTGATAATTTTATTAAACCTCAAAAGTTAGAAAATAATGATATTTCTTGCTTAGGAGGTTTTCTATCGCATGAGTGATGTTCATAAATTAAACAAGGCCCTAGTAGAACGCCTTGGGGAATCCCCTCTCAAATTTAAAGTAAAAAGGAGAACATTATTACGACAAAGTCCGATCTAAAGTCAATAAAATAGTCATTATGAAATGAAGCTGAATCTTCTCTGATACAAAACAGGGATCACCTGAAGATCAGGGCCCCCAGCCTTCTTTAGTTAGCCTTATAAGGCTAACTAACAAAAATATCACGACCTAACCTAACCAATCGTTAGGTCAACTGTACGCCTTTGACGATTGGTTAGGTTAGGTCGTGATATTTTCGTTAGTTAGCCTTATAAAGCTAACTAAAGAAGGCTGGGGTCCCTGATCTTCAGGTGACACCAAAATAGTATAATAATATTAATAAAAAATTTAAAGACATTGATTATAATTAGAAATTTACTAATAATAGCTTAAAAATCTGTTCTTCTCTCAGAAAACTCGAAGAAGCGGATACGGACGTAATGGGATCTTTATGCGCATGCGCGTACCAATTCTTTCCGGCTTTTCTTTATTTTTTTTTATATTTAGTTAATTTTCGAATGAAGAAAGTTGAATACACTTTCGAAAGTCGAGTTTTTATTAGCATTTTCCTTCATTAAAAAATTTAAAGTCTTTTATTATTATTGGCAATTTAGCTGTGTGTGTGTGTGTGTATATATATATATATATATATATATATATATATATATATAGTATATATATATATACCTTTTTCCTTTATTACTATTATTGGTAATTGTTAATAATTATATATATATATATATATATATATATATATATATATATATATATATATATATATTCTGCTTCTCTCTTTCCCCTTTCATCCCCTGATGAGGTGTAATGTTATATACACGAAATACTTCGTAAACGGTTTCCATTTTTCTATGTAGCTGTGCATCATATATATATATATATATATATATATATATATATATATATATATATACCATTGGAAACCAACCCTCTTACTCAAGATGATATTCTCGTGTGAAATCTGCCTTTTATATACAATATAGAAATTGCAAAATCTCTCTACAATTTTGTTTTTTTTTCTTTTTCTGCTTGAGGAAAAAGTATTCAAAACTTTTCCTCATTATTATGATTGGGTATAAAAGAAACAACTTTTTTGGGGGGTAAAGGTATATATATATATATATATATATATATACAAGAAGTGGGAATCAGTTTTATCTATTTTGTGGAGAGCGAAAGGAAGTACATTCAACTGAGAAAGAGTTCGCTAAGTTTCTCTTAAGTTGCAAAGTTGGTTCATTGAAACCTTTTTTTTTTTTTTTTTTTTTTTTTTAATCAATGTTATTGGAAGGTCGAACTACAGTGTAAGCTGTTGTTGTTGTTGTTGTTGTTGTTTAAGTTCTTGTTATTGTTGTTGTTGTTCGTGTTATGATGATGATGATGAGAAGGGGGAGGAGATAGAGATGGTTCCTAGTTTTCTAGTTCATTTATGTCATCGTAACTTTATTGTGGATTCGTTCATCCGCGCATTATCTAAAACCCATTTTGAGCACAGCTACACCGTCGGTATGTTTTTTTGGGGGGGTGGGGGCATTACAATTTAACTGCACAAAAAGCAAAATCAGAACCTAATTTCTGCATGAGTGTAGTGGAATCATCGAAATACATAATTTCAGAATTGGGTGGAAAATGTGGCAAAGTTTGAAAGATGGAAATCGATTCTATTTTATCAAAATCGGCCGCGAATGTCATGCTCAGTTCCATATCATTTTGTACTACCTACATCTGAACTGTGCTGCATATAAACAGTGAAAGCTGATGGAATTATTCCAATGTGGAGGAATAGAATCGTCAAATAAAAATGAAAATCATTGCCATGATGTTTGTTAAAGTCAGATTCGAGAGTGAATGATGAATTACGAATGATGAATTACGGGTTTAGCGGAGTGCCAGTCGAAATCGGTATAAGTTTTTGATATCTGAAACTGTTTCTATTTCAGTTCGGACAAAGGGATTCGGGTGCGTGGGAACTTTATATACAGGGTGTACATAAAGTCTGGATCTATTTTTGTGAAATAATTATTTTTTTCTATTTTTCTTTTCAGAAGCCCTTAGAATGAATACAGAAGAGCGTGTGGCAATAGTAATTTGGCGAATCGAGGGAAAGAAATACAATGACATCAGAGAGAAGTTTAGAAGGAGATTTCATAAGCCGGGGCCAATAGACAAGACAATACGAAAATTGGTGAACAAATTTAAACGAACGGGATCTGTAAATGATGAAGCAAGATCAGGACGACCGTGTATGTCAGATCTTACCGTGAATGCAGTACGCGGAATTATCACTGAGGAGCCACGTACGTCCGTTCGTGCTGCATCACATAGACTCGGCCTCCCGACGTCATCTGTGCACAAAATTCTGAAAGTTAATTTGCAGAAGAAAAGCTATCATTTGCAGGTTTTACATGATTTACATGAGGAAGATTTCCCTCGACGAAGTGCTGTGTGTGCTGATTTCGTAGAACAAATCTGGAGTGATAATTTAATGGACAACATTCTCTTTAGTGATGAAGCCACTTTCCATACGTGTGGAAAAGTAAATCGCCATAACTGTCGAATTTGGGCAGATGAAAGACCGAATGATTTGGTCCAAAATTGGGAAAGAGACTCACCTAAAGTTAATGTCTGGATGGGTTTAACAAAATCTAAGGTTTATGGTCCTTTTTTCTTTGCTGAAGCTACAGTTACGGGGCTTATTTATCTGGACATGTTGCAGCAATTCCTTGAACCTCAGCTGATTGGGGATAGGATTGTTAGTACCGTCGTCTATCAACATGATGGTGCTCCTTGTCACTATGCCAAAATTGTTCAGGATTATCTAAATGGACGTTTTCCAAATCGCTGGATCGGACGCGGAAGCAACAGACCTTGGCCAGCGAGACCACCAGATTTAACCCCTTTAGATTTCTTTGCATGGGGCTTTATCGAATCGCACGTCTATCAGACGAAGATTACGAGTCTTGAAAACTTACGTACACGTATACGAACTGCTGCAGATAACATAACCCCGCAAATGCTCCAGAATGTGTTTAGAAATGCTGCGGAACGATTTGAGCTGTGCAGGGATACTGATGGGCGTCACGTTAGCCCTGTTCAAAAATCAACTTTTTCTTATTTTCATAGGTTTCTGTACTTTTTCCCATGCTTTTTGACCTGAAAAGGCCGAAAATCACAACCATTTTGACCTAGGTTGTTGGGAAGCATTGCTGCATGGAGCTTTAAGTTTTCTGCCTTGAAATCGGCCAAAAGCACCAGTTCCGGGGTCCCTTGAATCATGTTTTGCACTATAACTTTTTATCTAAACAAGATAGAGCAACAAAATAGGCACCAAATTAAAGTGTTTTTAATCCTCTTTCTAAATTATACAATTATGATAGTCTTGGAACAAGAAATGGCACATTGGTACATACAAAGATTTCAGAAATATCACAAAATTCGTTTTCTCACACTCAAGGCAGACAAGGCGCCTTATTCATGACACACATTTGAGATTAACATTTTGTCACAAGTCTAATCGATCAAGAAGTGAAAGCATTACATGATGATTAATTTCATAATGACATTTACACAGTCAGTTGTTGAGAGTTTGTTTCTTGAAGCTGTCAAAGCGGCGTCTGTTGAACTCCACAGCTTGAAGGAGATAGTCCCTTTGCTTGGCATCTGTTGTTATGGCATTTGCAAAGTCGCTCATCATCTTGACACCACGTTCAGCAATGTCATTCACCGCTTTCAGATTCTTAACATAGTCCAACGCTTTTCTGTAGTCCTCATTCTGTGGCCAAGACGTGACAGGTTCCAGAAGCCACTCGGATCCAATGTTCAGTGTGTCCAGCAGGAAATGTGATTCTGGGCCAATGAGATCAACCAGGGTGGTCTTAGCTGTGACTCTCTGGAATAGAGGCTTTCCTGTTCTGAAGCTGTCTGGCTTCTCAGTGGCATGTAACTGGGCAGCAATGTCGTGCTTCAATGTGTCACTCAATCTACTGCTGAACAGGGCAAATGGCACGACTTCCTGCGTCAGGTACCATTTGTGGTTTTCCATCTTATTAAGTACTGCATCAGCAAGCTCTGGGTCAGTTTTCTTGTACTTCAACATGTCCTGCATTAGACTTAGATCATTCACGGGAGCATCTGCAGCAGACATTGACATCATCCATACAGGAGTGTAGAACAGCGCAAGGAAGGTGTTGAGTCTTTCCAGCCTTGATACAGTGTCTTCGTCGTACTCAAGTTGATCTGCAAACATCAGCATTTTCATGGAGTACAGGTTTCTGGCCATCCATCTGGCCTGATGAATGGCGCCTGGTCGACTCCAGTGAATACCTCGAGGAGGCGTTCCTCCAAGAACAATGACTGTCAGTTCAGCCATTTCCCTGTAGTCGGCTCTTGGAAGCCTTTCTGCTGTTAGAATGTCTTGGAGTATTTCTTCACTGTTCTTCTTCTTTTCCTTCAGCCATTTGCTGTTGATAGCCAGCATCTTTGGGTTTTCCTTGGACAAGTCCGTCCAAACATCCTTCAGATGCTCAAACCAGGGATTATCTGGCCCCTTCACCTTCCCAAACAGCTTCTCCCAAACTGCTCCTACTAGGATTTCCAGGATGTGATGTCGACAGGCCAGATAAAACACCTTTTTGTTCAGCATTTTCTCTAGCAGTTTGGCAGCTCCTCTGTGAACTCCACTGTTACTGGATGTAGTGTCAAAAACAAGGGCAGTAACATTATCCGTAAGTTCCCATGTCTCCAGTAAATCCATTGAAGCCTCAGCCTGAGCTGTGCCAGAAGAATTGTCGATGACAGGTACTCCCAATAACTTTCCTTCAGTGTATGAAGGTGGACCAGACACTAGCACAGCTAAAGTCTCTGAGGTACTTCCAGGTTCACTGCCCAAGACATCTTTGAGCAACTTTCCATCCCAGTGTAAGGCAGCGTACTGTGGAGGGTTTTCACAAAACTTGGACATGTGACTCTGGCTGATATTATACCTGGACAGCATTCTGTTGCGACGTGTTGTTGAGGTTGAGATGACGAAGTTATCCAGATCAGCCCCTCCAGCTTTCAAGGTGGCAGAAACCATGGCAGTAACTTGATTGTCTGATAAACCAAGACGATCAGCTGTATTTCAGATGACATCACATTCCATGACCTTCCTTGGAAACGTCAAAGTCACACTAGTCACAGTGTCTTGATGGTGAGAACATCCAGGACGAGGCTGATGGTAATCCATGTCCTCTGTGTTAGCGTCGTTGTCAGTTGAGTCACCCCAGGTAATGTCATCCACATGAACAACTGCCTCTTGTTCTGCTGCAGCTGTAAAATAGTACAACATGTTAAGACAGTAATTGTTAAGTACATGCTAAATATCGCAATGGAGTAAAACTTAAAACTTTTTGTAACGTTCAAAGTAATTAGTTTTACCTTGTTCTTGTCTATGCTGCAGTCTTTCATTCCTCGCTGCTTGCTGCAGGGATCTTGTCTCAAAAATCTTGTCATGACCAGACATATGACCTTTCCTCTCAGTCTTTTGGTCTTCGTAGAACCTGATATCCTCATCTTTCTTCTCTCTGGATAACAGTCTGTTGTTCTGTATTTCCTGGATTGCATCTGGAGCTCCTATATCGAACAGGCTGTCTAATTCCAGCACAAATGCTCCTCTTTTTCCTCCAGGGTTACTTGCTCTTCCTTTGCTTTTCACCAGAGCACGATGTTTCTCATGTAGTTTCATGAAGAGCTTCATTGCGTTGTACTTGGTCATTGTCTTGATCCTAGCCATCTGCCAGAATAGGATGATAGATTCAACTGTTTCATATGCAAGGTCTTGAACCATGGGCCTCCCTGCATTTTCCGGTAAATTCTGAAGATTAAGGAAATACTGGAACGCCTGTCTGTTGGTGGGAAGCTGGGAACCACTGATAAAAGCTGAAGGGTATCCAACCAGGAAAGTTTCAGTGAGAGATCTGGTAGATGGCCCAGTTGACACCTGCCTGTGGACAGTACGTGGAGGTTCTGAGATATCAATTGTGCGCCCACGGAGCTCCCTCAGCTCCTTGCTTAATGCCATTGTGAAGTTGTAACTTGTAGATGGTTTTCTAGATTCTGATTGAGTTTCTGTTGTTTCCTGAAAAATGATAGATAATTATTATTATTATTATTATTATTATTATTAATTATTATTTATTTATTATTATTATTATTATTATTATTATTATTATTATTATTATTTATTAATTTTATGCTCTTTCATTTGATACCTAATTTGTTGCTCTATCTTGTTTAGATCAAAAGTTAAAGTGCAAAACATAATTCAAGGGACCCCGGAATTGGCGCTTTGGCCGATTTCAAGGCAGAAAATTTAAAGCTCCATGCGGCAATGCTTCCCAACATTCTAGGTCAAAATAGTTGTGATTTTCGGCTTTTTCATGTCAAAAAGCATGGGAAAATGTACAGAAACCTATGAAAATAAGAAAAAGTTGATTTTTGAACAGGCCTAGCGTCACGTCGAATCCTACTCTTAATTATTTAATAAATGTTACCACTTTATCATTTTATGATTGAATTCCAGATAATTTCCAAGTGCTTCACAAAAATAGATCCTAACTTTATGTACACCCTGTACTATACTGGGATATACTGGGATAGATCCAAATGAAGTGCGACCTCTCAGCAAGGCTGTGGGTTAAGTACAATAACCGCTTTTTTTATAAAGTGGAATTAAGAAAAAAGACAATAGATTTAGAAATTAGGAGTCACTTGCAATGCATTTGGTCGCACTTAGTTGTTTTTAGACCAAGGTCTTTCTTTGCAGTTCGATGCAGTGAACATTTTTTTTTAATACTGGTGCGATTAGAAGTTCTCCGTACACTTAAACTCGAACGGAGATTGTCTTCTTGGCTGCAAATAAGTTCACTTACACATTCAATGTTTGTCGGGGTCCTTGCTGTACGCGGTCGTCCACTTCCCGACTTTCGTGCGTAAGTTCCCGTTTCACGATTTTTCTCAACAAACGTGACATACTACGTACAGACCAATGTCGATTAGTCACTGTTTACACTATGCTTGAAAACAGGCTAGGAAAAGGTCTGTTTACATGTTGAACCTGAAACCAGGAGAGCAACATATTCACATTCACACTTCTGTTTCGTCATATTTTGATTGAAATGACCACGTGACTTGTCCCATCTAATCATCGTCATTCAGTCCTAATATGTGGCTTCCCCATAACCAGGCCTGAACTTAAGCGCCTGCACAGAAAACAAAAACTAGCAACCTTCTACATATATAGAGAAATATTATCTACTATTGTCTCAAATGACTCGCAAAAGAAGTTTTGAAGACCGTTTCTTCTATCTAAAGAAGTTATGTATCGTTAAAAGAAGCTGTTACAGTGTTACAACATCTAACGAGAAGCTTTGATACCCAAAAGAAGGGAAAACTTCCCCAAGAATGCACCCTCTAAAAGAACTTATAAGTTCTAAATTTAGAAGGTTTTATTTTGAGTTTACTTTCAAACGCCTGAAAAAGGCGTTTACACGCATCTTTTTCAGGCATAGTGTAAACAGTGACTTAGGATACTGTTCCACTATTCTTTCAGCACGGAAAACTTTTTCCTTGTGGAAAAGTTTATTGCAATTTTGTCTTTCTCAGTTAAACGTGCCATAACAACTCGCGTGAAATAACAGAATTAACAAACATCCTTCGCTCGCTGCCAAATCAAAACTGATTGCCCTGAAGACAATACCGTCTAGGCCTAGGTGTACTGAACTTATTAGCCTGACTAGCCTAGCCTTTTACAACCCGTAACAAAGCAAGAACTAGACTAATCTAGACCTACGTTGAATTGATGAGTGATCCCAAAGTTGACCGCAAAATTACGATTTCACTATTCATTGACATAAATTTAGCAACTTTTTTCACTTTTGTACTTTCAGGTTTATTTTTTAACAATAATATTGTTCAAGTTGAATGTGTAGAAAGACTACTCATCTGATTTAAATAAACTTCCCCTCATTTTAAGAACAATATAAAGAGTAATATAATTTCTGTTTCGTTTCGTTATTCTTGGAATTGTGGTTTTGTTGGCCCAATGAAAAAGGGGGCCACCACCTTCGTTGGACACACACACACACACACACACATATATATATATATATATATATATATATATATATATAATATAAAGAGAGAGAGAGAGAGAGAGAGAGAGAGAGAGAGCCATCCATTACATATTGAAATCAATGCAATGGCTTTATCTTTTTGAATGAAGATAAAAACATTCACTGCACGCGCAAATATTTCTATTGTTTTCGCTTTTGAAGCGATGTAGTCTTTGTCAGACTGGGTAGACCGTCAAAAAGAAAAAGAAAATTCTATTTACATGAAACCGGTACACATGCACGGGAGTTTCGCGCGTCGATACTTTATCGCGCGGAAGTCTGTATGGCACTTATGTGGCACTACCTCCGTGCCATCTGTATTCAAGGAAGCTATCTGTAGCACTTAAAAATTTCTCTACTTTTTTTTTATATGTAATTGCTCTCTTACGAATGATATACACTGTATTTTTATATTTTTTCCTATACAATCGATTTAAAAAGTCCCGCGCGTCGTATAATTTCATGTTTGTTCCCGATACTTATTTATATAAGAAACATAGCGTTTCACAACAGGGTTTTTTTTAAACAGGGTAAATATTTTTCTGATTATGTAGAGAGAACTAATTCAGTGTTAACTGGCTATAAAATTCGGCTTCAGTATATATATATATATATGTGTGTGTGTGTGTGTGTGTGTGCGTGTTACAACTCGCAAGAAAAATTAAAATAAACATTCCGAGCGCTTTCGTCTCTTACGAACAAGACCTTCTGAAGCAAGATGAGAGAAAAGCGCTAGGAATTTTTTTTTTTCCGACTTTCCCTGCACGTGGAAATTGTAAATTATTCACCATATATATATATATATATATATATATATATATATATATATATATAAAGAGGCTTCTGGTAAATTTTAACGTCCTGATTTGCCAAAGTACGTTGCAAGATAAAAAAGACCATAAATTCAGTCCTCTCTTCTATAAGCCCGTTAGAAATCTCACGGCCTGACAACATCTCGAAATACCGTTAGAGACTTCTTGACAAATTAAACTTATATACGATGCTTTTAACATTAAAAACAATATATTTTGAGAGAACAGAAGTATTTCGTCTCAATGGCGATGTTAAAAATTTCATAGTCCATCACTTCACGAAGGTATTTTTTTCATTCCCTACACGATCATTTATCTACAGGGTGTTCAAAAAGAAACGCAACCCATTGGAGAATATGTGTGTATATATATCATTGTAACGTAGCCCTTTTTTTTTTTTTTTCTATTTTGGGTTTCGCCCGAATGGTTCATTCTGACGGAGGTCAAACTTTTCACTCCACCTTAAACCTACAGTTTAACGTGGAATCCGAACCACGCCCCACCAGCAGCCCACCGTCTTAACCACTAGGCCACCTAGGTTATCCATTTATCTACCAACCACTTTCTTTCTTGTGTGGAAGGATGAACAGCTGGGTTTTGCGGCGCGCCGGCTGCCATCACCGGGTCTCGATCCCGGGGCCGATGGATTCGTAGTCAGCGACGCTAACCACTACACCACCTAGGCGCTTTTATATATATATATATATATATATATGTGTGTGTGTGTGTGTGTACACACAATAATTAGAACTGTTTTTAATGATGGTTATCGTTCCACTCAATGTCATTCTCGTTTCAGGCCATTGACATTCTCATTCACGGGAAAACCTTGGTAAAGGTTAAGTTAGGTTAGGTTAATGTTAGGTTAGGTTAAAGTTAGGTTAGGTTAGGTTAGGTGAGGATAATGTTAGATTAGGTTAAGTTCAGTTAGGTTAGAAAATATTAGCCATCATCATTTTCATTTACGAATGGAAGTGGTATTTCTTACTGAAATCAAGACTGTTTCTCAAATCTGAATTTATTACTGTGTATTATTATTATTATTATTATTATTTATTATTATTATTATTATTATTATTTATTATTATTAAATCTGAATTTATTGCTGAATTTATTATATTTTTGGACCGCGAATGGGAATTATTAATAATTTGAATTAACTCTAAATTAATTCTAAATCTAAAAAATAAATAAGTAGTTAAATAAATATAATATAAAAACATTTATTTCAATATTCCGAAATAATAATATAATTTCAAGCATCATTAATTTGGCCCGTGCAAGAAATTCATGCAATTGCACTATATATATATATATCATTTTAACTGCAAACAACACACAGTATAATTAATGTAAAGAACGACGCTTGTGTAGAAGAACGTTCCGCACAAGATGAGGAGGGAGAACGAACAAATGAAAAATGAGGTAACCACCCGGGAATCGAACCAGGGATCTTCCGATTGCTGGTCAGATATGCTATCCACTGCACCATGGGCCTCGATTAATCAGAAGTCGTAATTCTCCTACATACGAGCAGAAACCAATGCCCTGAGGGGGCACCTTCGCATGCCGTACATATATATACATTTTAACTGCAAACAATACACAGTGTAATTAATGTAAAGAACGACGCTTGTGTAGAAGAACGTTCCCTCCTCATCTTGTGCGGAACGTTCTTCTACACAAGCGTCGTTCTTTACATATATATATATATATATATATATATATATATATATATATATATATATATAATCATGCGGGTTGCTTCTACAGAGCTTCAATTTAATATTTAGGAGAAATCCAATGACAAGGAGAAATGTAAATGCCATGAAAAGTCTTCTTTAATGCGCAACGTTTCGAGCAATACGCTCATCTTCAGGCTGTTTAATAACAATGTGAAATTAAAATCAATATTGAATGAAAAACAAAACAGAAAATTTCTATAACCTATTCGTAAAGACAAATTTTAAAAGACTGAGAAAAGAGGGTTAAATTCTAAGTTATACAGATTTACATATAAAAATTAAGAAGCTATTTTTAAATACATATAGTAAACGTGAAATTAATACACTGGAAAAATTAACAATAGTACACTGGAATAATGGAACTAGCTACCTTACACTGCAGTTTCCGAGGCTGACTAATTTGAGCAGAGGATATAATTTGACCTCTAATTTTACCTTACTTAATGATGAATTTAATAATCTAAGATCATACTTTACTAATAATAGTTTTCCTGTTCAATATGTAGACAAACTAATTAGATCCTTCTTAAATAATGTTTATAGCCCTCAACTTCCATGTATTACAGTGCCGAAGGATATAAAATATTTCTTGGTACCTGAAATGGGTCCTCTGAATAAGGAATTTAAGCTTAAATTTACAAAATTGTTAAGGAAATTTTTTTATCATACTGATTTCCGCATCATATTTATTAATAAAACGTCTTTAGGTAGCTTTTTCTCAGCGAAGGATCGAACCCCTGACTCGTTGCGTAGCGGTGTTGTATATTTATTTACCTGCCCTAGGTGTCTCCTTGGGAATTACATTGGCAGCACTGTTCGCTCTCTCAGGGCTAGATTTTATTCGCATATGGGAATAAGTGGCCGAACAGGTAAAATTTTAAAAACTAAAGAAGCCTCGAGTATTCGCGAACACAGCATTAAATGTAAAATTGATGTCACTTTAGACAATTTTAAAATTCTTGGTTGTAATACTTGTCCCAACTCACTAAGAATTTTAGAATCGCTTTTCATTAAAGCATTGTCCCCTAGTCTGAATGTTGACTCATCTGCCGTCCCCCTCAATTTGCTATGATCCCTCCTCCTTCCCCAATTCCTTATAATCCCTCCTTCCCCAATCCCTCGCCATCTCTTGTGTTTCCCGTTCTTGTCTCTGCTCAAATTAGTCAGCCTCGGAAACTGCAGTGTAAGGTAGCTAGTTCCATTATTCCAGTGTACTATTGTTAATTTTTCCAGTGTATTAATTTCACATTTACTATATGTATTTAAAAATAGCTTCTTAATTTTTATATGTAAATCTGTATAACTTAGAATTTAACCCTCTTTTCTCAGTCTTTTAAAATTTGTCTTTACGAATAGGTTATAGAAATTTTCTGTTTTGTTTTTCATTCAATATTGATTTTAATTTCACATTGTTATTAAACAGCCTGAAGATGAGCGTATTGCTCGAAACGTTGCGCATTAAAGAAGACTTTTCGTGGCATTTACATTTCTCCTTGTCATTGGATTTCTCCTAAATATATATATATATATATGAAAATATTTCACGAAAGTAACAATGTGAATAATATTCATGATGAAAGTAACCGCGAAGGAAAAAGAAAAAACGGAATGGTACTCCGTGTTGTAACACACCCTTGTTTTCTTTTTCCTTCGTGGTTATTTTCAGCAGGTATATATATGTACTGTACATATATATATATATATATATATATATATATATATATATATATATATATATATATATAAATAGAAATGGACCTAAAGCAAACATTCATACATAAGACAAATGAGGAGGAAAACAAGGTAGCAGAAGACAAAAATAACCCAAAATACTTCAACACGTTTGCGAAAAGGAAAATGCAGTGTAAGGAGAGTATTGGACCGTTGATAGACGGGGAGCCCGAATACACAAATGACCCGAGAGAAATAACTGAACTGCTTAGGGAACAATTTAAATCTGTGTTTAGCGCTCCTAAGTCCGAGATGGAAGTGGAAAACCCAGACGAATTTTTCGACATAGATACAGGTCAACGAAGAACAAATTCCGGCACAAACCTATTAATGGACTTCGAGTTCACGGAAGGAGATGTAATTATGGCCTTATCACAGATGCGAGACAATTCAGCGCCAGGGCCAGACACATGGAGTGCCACATTTCTGAAGAAATGCAAAGAGAGTATTGCAAAACCGCTATACTTTCTATAAAGGAAATCACTCGGCACAGGACAAATTCTACTCCCCTTAAAGAACGCGAACATTGCCCCACTATTTAAAGGTGGTAACAGCAATGCCCAAGAATTATCGGCCAGTGGCTCTCAACTCACACCTTATAAAGTGTTTTGAACGCATAATTAGAGGCAAAACTACCTACTACCTACAAGAAAAAGACTTGTACAACCCAAATCAACATAGCTTCAGGGCGGGAAGATCATGCCTGTCACAGCTACTAGACCATCAGGAGAAAATATTAGAAACATTGTGTCGAGGACAAAACATTGATGTAATACGTGTATATACGGACTTTGCTAAAGCCTTCGATAAATGTGACCAAGGAATCATAGCACACAAACTTAAGAATACAGGAATTACTGGAAAGCTAGGAAGGTGGCTATTTAATTTCTTGACGCAAAGAACGCAAGGAGTGGTGGTAAACGGAGTTAAATCGGAAGTCTCGGAAGTCGTAGGCTCTGTCCCACAAGGGACAGTATTAGCTCCCTTGCTGTTCATAATAATGACTGCAGATATTGATGCAGATATTAAGGACAGTATTGTATCATGCTTCGCAGATGACACAAAGATATGTAAGGAAATATTGAACGAAGATGACATAAGAAAACTACAAAACGACATTGAAACATTATTCCAGTGGGCAGAAGACAACAATATGAAGTTAACGAAGAAAAATTTCAAATTCTAATATGGTTATAACAAAGAGCTACAGAAAAAATGGTACAAGACTCTGCAAGCCAAACAGATAACACCAAATCCACAAGTCAGGGATCTTGGAGTAATAATGTCGTCGGATGCAGAATTCAGAGAGCATTATAAAATCAAAATTACAACGGCTAGAAAAATAATGGGAATCATCTGGAGGAGCTTCCGCAGCAGAAAAGCAAACATCATGCTCAAATTATGGAAGAGTCTAGTCCTACCAATAATTGAGTATTGCTCAGTACTCACAAGCCCACACAGAAAAAGAGACATTGCGAAAACTGAAGCTATACAAAGGACTTTTACGTCTAAGATAGAAGAAACGGAAGGTGAAGACTACTGGTCTCGACTACAATCCCTTGAACTCTCTCTCTTGAAAGAAGGCGCGAGCGGTACACAATAATATACATATGGAAAATATTTGAGGGCTCTGTCCCTAACCTCAGAAATGAAATAGAAACAAACTGGAATGAGAGAAGAGGTCAGATTTTGTACGGTCCCAGCTGCAGTGGGACAAGGGGGCCATGAAAACGAGGATTGAAAATATCCTCAGAATACGGGGCCCAAAGCTTTTCAATGTCCTTCCAAAAGAAGTGAGGAATCTTCAGCACACCGACCTGAATAACTTCAAGAACCAGCTGGACAGATTCCTGTGGATAGTCCCTGACCAGCCATGCCTGGCTGGCTACGAAGGCAGGAGAAGATCAGACAGCAGTTCCCACCTTCATCAAATCCCACAAATGAGGCGGGATGTTGCAGAGGGGTCGACCGTAGGTCGATCCTGAACCTTCGTTCAAACTCAACAAAAGTAACAAAAGTAGGTAAGTATATATACACATTTCTGTGTGTGTGTGTATATATATATAGATATACCGTGTATATATATATATATATATATATATATATATATATACTAGGAGCACTCAATATATTTTGCCCAACTCTTTTTTCTTAGCTAAATAATAGGCCATGGGGCTGAAATGTCTTTTGGGCCGTAAGTTTGAACTTTCTGCGCTTAACATAACCGGATTTTTCTAGTTTGAACCTCCCCTCCTTGTATAAAACAGCTTTTAAACGCTCTTGTATAAAATTGATGGTTAACGCAGTTTCGAAAATGGCGTCTGACACTGATGTGCGTCGTAAACAGAGAGCTGTTATCGAGTTCTTAACCGCAGAGAAGGAAACAGTTGGAAATATTCACAAACGTCTACAAAACGTTTACGGAGATGCTGTTGTTCATCGAAGCACAGTTGGACGCTAGTTTAAACGTGTGAGATCATCGGAGAGAGGGAGAGCCAGCCTCGATGATGAGCCATGCAGCAGTCGCCCGGTATCGGCTGTGACATCTCACACTGTGCAACGTGCTAACAGCATTATTTGATCAAATCGACGCGTCACATACAAGGAGCTATCACTGGAGTTTAGGAATTAGTGAAGGAAGTGTGAATACGCTAATTCAGCAACTGGGATACTCAAAAGTGTGTTCACGGTTTGTTCCTCGCCAACTCAATGAAGATCACAAAGCCCAAAGAAAAGAAATTGCTTCCGAGTCGTTGGTTCGACACGAGACAGAAGGGGATGACTTCCTTTCACGAATTGTGACTGGGGATGAGACTTCGGAACACCACTTTGAACCTGAAACAAAACGCCACTCCATGGAGTGGCATCACGCAGACTCCCCATGCAAGAAAAAGTTCAAAATGGCTCCCTCTGCAGGAAAGGTTGTAGCCACCATCTTCTGGGTTATGAAAGGGGTTTATTCTGGTGGACATTATGAAGAAAGGAGAAACAATCAACTCAGAGGCATATATTGCTACCTTACAGAGACTCCAGAGACGTATAAAGCGAGTTCGACCAGAAAGAAAACTGGAAGACGTCCTTCTTTTGCACGATAACGCAAGACCACACAACAGTTTGCAAACAAGAGAGGCCATCACAAAAATACGCTTGACTCTGTTACCCCACCCTTCATACAGCGCGGATCTGGCACCTTCAAACTTCCATTTGTTTGGGCCAATGAAGGATGCTATTCGTGGAAGAAAGTTTCAGCGTGACAATGAGGTTGTTGAGGAGTTTAAAAGGTAGCTCCAGCGGAACCCAGCGGACTTTTACCCGCGAGAAATAAAGGCCTTTGTTTCTAGGTGGAGGAAAGCCGTAGAAAAGGATGGAGACTATGTAAAAAAATAAAAACTTGTAAAAAAGTTATGTAACTACTTGTGTACAAAATTTCTGGAACTTACAAGGAAACTTGGAAAGAAAGAAAAAGGTGGGGCAAAATATATTGAGTGGCCCTCGTATATATATATATAGATGCAACTTAGAATGTTCCCCTGAGAAACTTTTATGTTACACACAGACCGTGCATGGAGCAAGGAATTCTTCTGGAAAAATTAAATCCACTATGGTCCGAGTAAGTAATGGTAAATGACAAATATTATAGCTTTTCTTTTTCATGATGGAAGCCCAGCTTTGGGATAGGATCTAGGGTTTAAACCCCGGATCCTGTCCCAAAGCAAACAAGAGAGGCCATCACAAAAATACGCTTGACTGTGTTACCCCACCCTCCATACAGCGCGGATCTGGCACCTTCAAACTTCCATTTGTTTGGGCCAATAGCTTGGCAGATAGCTGGTAAGGGAAACTATATTTTGGGGGTTCTTTGCGAGTGACCCGTTACCCACGTTGGGCCTTCCATCATGAAAAAGAAAAACTACTATAGCATTTGTCATTTATCATTACTTATTTGGACTATAGTGGATTCAATTTTCCCGGAAGAGTTCCTTGTTTCATGCACTGTCTGTGTGTAAAATATATAGACCCATCTATCTATCTATATATATATAATATATATATATATATATATATATATATATATTATATATATTATATATATATATATATATATACAGAGTGTCCCAAAACAACGTATACATTTTTTAAAAATTTATAACAGGAGAACCCACTAACAGATTCAGATGATTTTTATTTCTTTTTATAGCCTATAGCCTAAGGAGATACAAAAGCGAAATTGTTAACAGCCTTGGCTAGCCTAAGGAGATACAAAATCGAAATTATTAATAGCCTTGCCTGCCTACAGTAAACATGGAAAATGGAAGTGTGCGCTTATCATTTGAGCAACGAAAATGGATACTAAAGTCGTATTTTAAAGTTGAGAAGATATCAAAGGTTCAACAACAGTGGAGAGACAATTTTGGAACTAATCCTCCAACTCGACTTACCATTTCACGTATCTGTGAGAAATTTGAAGTATACGGTACTGTGCATGATGTGTACAAGCAAGCGACTGGGCGTCCAAAGACATCAACAGATGCTAACACTTCTGATGAAGTGCTACAGGTATTCAACCGATCACCAAGAAAATCTGTGAGACAATGTGCTCGTGAAACAGGGAAAAGTAAGACAAGTGTCCACAGAATTCTGAAGAATGCTAAATGGAAATCTTACATCCCGAGATTATTACATGCCTTGAATGAGGATGATCCGGATCGCAGAATCCAGTTTTGCGAATGGTTTCGAGTAAAAAACACAGAAGATGGCCAATTTGCGGACAAAATTGTGTGGTCTGATGAGGCTACATTTAAGTTGAATGGTATAATTAATCGTCATAATTGCACATACTGGTCACAAGAAATCCACACATTTATGTGGAACGACATGTAAATTTACCGGGTATAACTGACTGGTGTGGTTTTTCTTCCAAAGGTTTGGTTGGTCCATTCTTTTTCGATTGTACAGTTACCGGCCATAGCTACCTCAACATGCTTCGGGGAAAAGGTTTTCCTGCAATTCGACAGTTATACGGAGATGAGGACATTTACTTTCAACAAGATGGAGCACCTCCTCATTACCATCAAGATGTCAGGAACTACCTTGATGAAACATTTCATTATCGGTGGATCGGACGACGAGGTAGTATCGAGTATCCACCACGTTCACCAGATTTGAACCCACTTGACTTTTTTTTATGGGGTCATTTGAAAAATGAAGTATACAGTAGAAGACCTACATCACTTGAACAACTAAAGAGCACAGTTGAAGAAGCGTGTAGAAATATCCCTACAAACATTTTTGTTGAAGTCTGCCAATCAGTGAATCAAAGAGCGCAGTGGTGCATTGATGTCAATGGTCGACATTTCGAACACTTAGTGTTTAAAACAAATTAAACTATCTATTATTTCGAAGTTGTATATTTTACCTATAAAAAGAAATAAAAATCATCTGAATCCGTTAGTGGGTTCGCCTGTTATAAGTTTTTTAAAAATGTATACGTTGTTTTGGGACACTCTGTATATATATATATATATAGCTTCTTCAATGTCTCATCCTTATGTTCGGACTAACGTCGTTAATCTGGACTTGACATTTAATCGATAAGTGAAATTATAGGTCAGATTAAATAAGGTTAAGTTAAGTTAACTTTTTTATGTTAAGTCAGGTTAGCGTAGAATAGGTTACTCTTTTAGAATATGGGTAGAATGCCCCGTTGATCAAAATGGATATACGTAGATCCCTCTTTGTTTTCATGTAGTTTATAATCTCTCTCTCTCTCTCTCTCATATCACTTTTTTTATCAACCCTATATTTTTAACTTCACCTTTTTCTTGTCACACTCAAACCACACCTTCGATGTAAGCACCTTTTTAAAAATAAATTCTAATATTTCTTGTAAAAATTAATTCATAATTTAAACTTCCGTGCAACTGGAATTCTCATAAAGCGTTAAATTAACATTACAATGAGCCTTGTAAATTAATGTTATCTTCTCAGCAGACATTTATAACCTTATTTTTTTTTTTTAGACCCATTTTGGCATTTTTAATGTTAACATTTCTTTATCATTTCGTTTTTTTGTACAAAATTAAACAATTATTATTATTTTTTTTTAAATTAGGTTTAAATTAGGTTCATAAAATTATTTAATTTGTGTATATATATTATATATATATATATATGATGAATCAAAAGTCCCGCCCTCAAAAACATACAATAAATACTTTTGAGACAAGACTTTTGACTCACCCTCTATATATATATATATGTATGTATGTATATACGAGTATATATATATATATATATATATATATATATATATATATTCCATGCCCATAAAGAAATTTGTGAAAATCTATCCCTTTACATCAGTACATACCTTTAACATGACCCCCAGTTGCGTTTATGATGTAAATTTTCAAAAATTCTACAGTATCTCAGCGTGAAGTTATGGAGCCTCGGCTTCCTTCATTCTGCAACGTTTGCACTTTCAGAACAAGTAAGATGTACCCATCGAAGGGGAGATAAAGGACCCTGCAAAAATCTTCATCCATTTTTCCATGCATGGTTGCTGTTTGTCATCCATTTTGGGCCACGATTGATGTATGCAATGATCTGACGCGTGATTTGGGTGCATTTAAATTTTTATACTTATATAGAATATTCTGTAAGGTTTATTCCTTCATTATCTGCTTTATATATATATATATATATATATATATATATATATATATATATATATATATATATATATATATATATATATAGGGAAGTTATACGAATTTTAAAATAGGGAGTTACTTATCATACACCCTGTACACACACACACACACACACACACATATATATATATATTATATATATACATTTCAACTGCAAACAACACACAGTATAATTAACGTAAAGAACGACGCTTGTATAGAAGAACGTTCCGCGCAAGATGAGGAGGGAGAACGAACAAATGAAAAAATGATGAAATGATGAGATGATAGAACGTTCTTCTATACAAGCGTCGTTCTTTACGTTAATTATACTGTGTGTTGTTTGCAGTTGAAATGTATATATGTGCGGCATGCGGGAGGTGTCCCCTCAGGGCATTGGTTTCTGCGCGTATGAAGGAGAATTACGACTTCTGATTGAGTGAGGTCCATGGTGTAGTGGTTATCATATCTGACCGGCAATTGGAAGATCCCGGGTTCGCTTCCCGGGTGGTTACCTCATTTTTTCATTTGTTCGTTCTCCCTCCTCATCTTGCGCGGAACGTTCTTCTATACACGCGTCGTTCTTTACGTTATATATATATATATATATTATATATATATATATATGCGCCTCGGTGGTGTAGTGGTTAGCGTCGCTGACTATGAATCCATCGGCCCCGAGTTCGAGACCCGATGACGGCAACCGGCGCGCAGTAAAACCCAGCTGTTCATCCTTCTACACAATAAAGAAAGTGGTTGGTAGATAAATGGGTACCCTAGGTGGCCAAGTGGTTAAGACGCTCGGCTGCTGATGGGGCGTGGTTCGGATTCCACGTTAAACTGTAGGTCTAAGGTGGAGTGAAAAGCTTGACCTTCGTCAGAATGAACAATTCGGGCGGAAGCTAACCAAAGGTTACCAAAGGTATATATATACAGTATATATTGTACTGTTTGAAAGCTCGAATACAAATTACAAGCTTTGTTTTCAAGGAAGGCGTCAAGATAGCAAAATTAATAAGTCTCAAAACGTGTTTTATGAATGTTTAAACAAATGTTTTGTTTCATTTTAAGCGAGGAAACATATTTTAATAATTACTTAAGTCGGTCATTAAAGTTCTTTGTAAATTAATTTATATATTTTATGTGCAAAATAAAACTAATATATATATATATATATATATATATATATATATATATATATATAACGCCTATAAACTCCCGCATATACACGTAACCTTCCTCTCACGAATGGCGGACTTGACGAGCAAAAGAACATGATAAAGAAGAAAGTTAAATCACACGCACACGCGCGCACACACACACACACACACACACACACACACAATGTGTCATCGTGTCGACAAGAATTGTCGAAGGCAGACCTCCTGTCTACTTCGAAGAGACAAAGACAAATTTGCAGCAGAGCGGCATTTGCTTCGCTCGACTTCGTTTCAAAAATAAAATGCCTTCAAATTTGCAACGATGCACGCACCAATTTGGGAACACGAGCCGAACGACCACCTATTCAACAAGGACCACAAATATGTATGTACAGTACGTACATATGTGTATATGTATGTATGTATCTATTCATATATATATATATATATATATATATATAATCCACCTTCTCCCTTGTGCATGGGCATGTTTCATCCGAAGCACGACTTTTATAAACATATAATTTCCAGGACTTTAATGAGCGTTTGAAAACGATCGGTACTCTTTAGAAATTAGTACATGAGTACATCTTATCTTGTACTATGATAGGGGGGAGTACATAGAAAAACTGCGATTTCACTTATCTGTGTACAATCTGCGATCAGATATAACGACGTGAAAGGAATTACATCAGTTCGATGCCAAAAAAAAAAAGAAGAAAAGCCTGATTTCTGTGGGTATGGCGGGTATGAGATCTTAATCGATAGATCGATCGATAAAAGGATTTAGTTTTTACTTACCATGGAGTTTTTTTCCGGGTTTTTTTCGTGTAAATACGTATGTAATCCTTTATAATATTTTGGGGGGTTTTCTTATAGTAAAGTTATAGCTAGGCGGGTTTTTCTTTTTCTTTTTTTTTAATAAGTGTAGAAGTGACCATACCCAAAGGCAAATTATATACAAAAATTTTATTTAAATTGTTTTTTTTTCTTAAATTAGTGAGAAAGGGTTAGTAATTGCTTTATACGGGCATGGTCATCGATATATACTGTATATATATATATATATATACAGTGTGACCCATAAGTCCGGTGTCAAAGGAAAGTTTAAGTTAAATTTACAAAACTAATACGTTAGAATTGGTGAGGAAAAGGCCTTCGGAGGCCTTTTCCTCACGAGTGTAAACTCCCTTCCACATTAGCCATTGAGTGTTATTCTACCTGCAACAAAAAATAAAAAGGTCCCAAAACAAGACATCAATTTGAGCATTTGTTTTATTTCTAATGTATTACTTTTGTAAATTCAACTTAAAATAAATTTTCCTATGAGACCGGACTTACGGGACACCCGGTATATATATATATATATATATATATATATATATCAGTGGCGACTGGCGTATAGGAGCGATGGAGCGGTCGCTCCCCCTTGCTTGAAACGATAAATATTAATTTAACAGATAAAAAATATATTAATTTTAAGATATTAAAATAAATATTCTTGAAATATATTTTAAAAATTCATGTGGCATATCATGATTCATGAGGCATTTTGAGTAAGCCTTCATACAGTACATAATATTCTAAACTTATAGCATAGCTTCAAATAGCGTACCGCTGTTTGAATACAAAATAATATTGCAGCCGAATGGAGCGATAGATTTTTCGCTCAAGTAAATATAAATTATATTTTACTGTTGTAATGAAAATATAAGTACAATCGCGAATTTTTTTTATAATAACTTTATTTTTACTAATAGTTACTTCAGTAATAATGATATAAGCCATTTATATGTATTTTTTAAAATTATTACTTATTTGTAATTAACTAGAATTGTACGTCTGGCATAGCCGCATATGTTAATACAAGTACAGTACTCTTGTGAGCGGCAGTTGGATTCGCACTAGCCTATTGTGAGTCCGTGTTGTCGTACAGTGGTACATTATTATAGTCAAATTTATTATAGTCAAATTTATTCAACAATTATTTTTATATTTTATTAAAATATTTTTTAATACAAATTTATGGCTTCTTTTGACATATAAGTACCGTACGGAAGCACCATGTGATTGTTTATGTACTACAATTCTAAAAATTATAAATTTTATGAAATCGCACCCCCATACATTTATACCACGAGTCGCCACTGATATATATATATATATATATATATATATACTCTACAGAAGTCTGAAGACACCCGGCACTTCATCAAAGAAATAGCGATATGGATTCAGTAAAGTAATTTAGCTGATTATAAATCACCTTTGTTGACATTAGATTCAAATTATACAGGGTTGCCAAAAATAAATAGATACCTTTGGTTTTCGCCAAAGTTTTTAATTTGATAATAAAAATCAATAAATAATAAATTTACCGAATCAATATATCTAAAATCATGTTGGTTTCGCCTTTGCATTTGTATGAAGCTCACACACACACACACACACACACACACACACACACACACGTTCCGGTATTCCATTGATGAGCTTTGCCATTTGTTCTTGAGGTGTGGTGTCTATTTACTTTTGTCAGTCCTCTTTATTATGGATGCCATTGTAAGAACGGGCCTACATATAAGAACTAATTGCCCAAATGGACGTATCTCAGTTAAGTTTTTGGAGCGTGTCCCTCTACTTTCACTGCGGTTTTCTTGTTGTTGACTACATGTTGAAATTCACAATCTGATTATTTTCCATACATCCACTCACTCACCCACATTCGTTTGTGAATGTATGAAAAAAAAAATAGTTTAAATGTTGAAGTAAAAACTATATTTTACTCTGTGAAAAGGTTGGGTTCAATTTTATTAACGGTTTTACTTATAATGGTTTTACTTTTAACGGGTTTTTTTTCTACTTCTACGTCTGAAATGTGGTTTCAAAGCGAACCTTTTTTTCCTATTTTTAAAAGCTAAGAAAGCGATAATCAAAAGCGAAATTAGCGAAAACATGAATAATTTTCGAAACGGGTTTTTAAAATCGAATCAAGACTTACAACGAAATTAGAACCCGACTCGTAATAATAGGAAACCCGCAGGAATACGATCAAAGATATCAGTATCCGATATTAAATACCTGAGGAGAACAGCACGAGTAAATCCTGCAGGGGCGCAGGCGCATTGCTTTAGAAATGAGGAACCTATATTGATGTCAAAGTTTACGTATCCACAGTCAGGAAAGGATGAAAGAATGCGTTAATTGCGATGGGTTTTCGCCAATGTTAATAATTTCTTTTGCCGTTTCCTTTAAGGATAAAGCTATGTTTTTAGTGGTTATACACTCTTTTCAACCTTTATATAAGATCTGTTTTAATAATAGTTAATAATAATAGTTAATAATAATAATAATAATAATAATAATAATAATAATTAATAATTTAAATTTTTTTATTATAGAAATCCAACAGACAACTTGTCACATAATCACATAATATAAATAACATATTTTCAACATTTATTATTTAACACACACACACACACACACACATATATATATAATATATATATATATATATATATATATATATATATATATATATATATAGAGAGAGAGAGAGAGAGAGAGAGAGAGAGAGAGAGAGAGCAACAAGCTTGACTTTCATCAGAATGAACATTTCGGGCGGAAGCAAAACCAAGGTAACCAAGGTGTATGTATATATATATATATATATTAATATATATATATATATATATATATATATATATACTGTATATATATATATATATATATATATATATATATACATACTGTATATATCCAGTAGGAAGCAGAGTTAAACACTCGCCTGTCTACAGAATTTAATTAGTATCGGGACGCTGCCAAACAATTACTGACAAATTATATAATTAATTTCTCCAAATTATTTCACAGCATGTATTCATGACAAATTTTGATTTGATAAAAATCGTTTGGATGTAATTGCAGTAGTTGTTGGTAACCATTCATGCATGTATTGTGCGTGACAAGTTCTTGATTAATTACAAATTTATAACACACACACACACCTCGATATATATATATATATATATATATATATATATATCAGTGGCGACTGGCGTATCGGAGCGATGGAGCGGTCGCTCCCCCTTGCTTGAAACAATAAATATTAATTTAACAGATAAAAAATATGTTAATTTTAAGATATTCAACAATTATTTTCATATTTTATTAAAATATTTTTTTAATACAAATTTATGGCTTCTTTTGACATATAAGTTCCGTACGGAAGCACCATGTGATTGTTTATGTACTACAATTCGAAAAATTATAAATTTTATCAAATCGCACCCCCATACATTTATACCACGAGTCGCCACTGATATATATATATATATATATATATAATGCGCGCCTCGGTGGTGTAGTGGTTAGCGTCGCTGACTACGAATCCATCGGCCCCAGGTTCGAGACCCGACGGCAGCCGGCGCGCAGCAAAACCCAGCTGTTCATCCTTCCACATAATAAAGAAAGTGGTTGGTAGATAAATGGGTACCCTATATGGCCTAGTAGTTAAGACGCTGGGCTGCTGATGGGGCGTGGTTCGGATTCCACGTTAAACTGTAGGTCTAAGGTGGAGTGAAAAGCTTGACCTTCGTCAGAATGAATAATTCAGGCGAAGCTAACCAAAGGTTATATATATATATATATATATATATATCGGGTAGCCCCAAAAAAACGCCTTGAGATTTGAACATCAATAACTTCAAAAATATGCAGTTAACACTTCTAAAATTTACATAACTTTTACCTCAATCTATTCATAAGCCATCATAAAATTTCAGACCTCTACACAAAATACTTTTTCCATAGCTCTATAGCTGGCAGAACAATGAGGTATGATGAAAAAAACGAATATCATAAACTGAAAAAATGTTATTATTCACATCTTATCAACAAATATGATCAATATGTCCACCGTCCTGCTTACAAACTAATTTTAACCTTTTCTTCCACGACATGATACATTTTCTGATTTCAGCTGTTATTTTGTCCCAACATTCGAGTATTTTTTTCTTTAATTGCATTTCTGTAAACTTTTCTGTTTGGCCTTCATAAATCTTCTCTGCTAGAGTGTTCCATATGCAATAATCCATGGGATTGCAATCAGGTGAGTGCGGGGGCCAGTCGTTTTTTTCCATTGAAGTTGACTACATTCTGTTGTAGATAATCCTGTGTGAACTTGCTAGTATGAGATGTAGCACCATCTTGTTCGAGTATGAAATCGTTTCCATAATACAGACGCGGACAATCATGCAAAAGATTCTCCTCTAAGAGATTTACATAGGTTCCTGAATTAATTTTTTTTATTTTCTGAAATGAAATGAATTTTCGTCTTTCCATTCCACGATACATTTGCTAATACCATGATTTTTTTGGAAAACCGACTTGTCTGGTGGTAAAGTCTCGATGGAAGAATGTCTTTCTTACGCCAACCATAAACAAAATCATTCCGGGAGTTTCGAGCAATCTCGATGGTGAGATCTTTTTCATCTGTAAAAACTATTTTTTTTAACATCATTGGACGAAAATCTATCAAGCAATTTTCAACAACGAATTTTTCTTTTAGCTCTTACATCGCTGTCACGTTTTGAGACACGGATCCTTTTAAATGCTTTAAGTCCTACCGTTCTCTGCATTCTTTGTATGGAACTTTGACTGATACCTAAATTTTTTGCAATTTTCCTCTGAGAGCAGTGTGACCCAGGTCGATCCTCTTGAGATAGGCTCATCATTTCGATCATTGCTATATTGTCTTGAGTGTAAACTGTTTTAAGCCGACCACTTCCACGCTTCTGTGCCGTCAAACCGGTTGCTTTAAGTTTTTTAATTATTCTACTCATAGACGTAACATTACAAGTTATCCCTGGAAATTCCCTCAAAATTCTTGCCCCAATCCCTCTTTTTTCCAAGAAACACTTTTCAATCACCGCTTTTTCACCGTTAGTTAGAACCATAATTTGAAGGGTAAGTTTAAATAACAGTATTTAAGATGGGCGTAGCGCATATCATCTGACGTTTCTCAGAGACTAACAGATTATCCATAGGCTAAGGAAACTACTACAAGTCTTAGAATAGTTGCCAGGTATAGCTATACACATTTAGAATTTAGGATATTCGTTTTTTTCACTATACCTCATTGTTCCCTCAGCTGTGGAAAAAGTATTTTATGTAGAGGTCTGAAATTTTATGATGGCTTAGCAATAGATTGAGATAAAAGTTATGTAAATTTTGGAAGTGTGAACTGCATGTTTTTGAAGTTATTGATGTTCAAATCTCAAGGCGTTTTTTTTTGGGCCACCCGATATATACTGTATATATGTAACAACTCAGAATGGTCCCCTGAGAAACTTTTATGTTACACATAGACCATGCATATATATATATATATATATATATATATATAAAACCCTTTTATTCTTCTTCCACAAAGTATTATTACGTTCATATACTCAATCAAGGTATACAAGCAGCTCGCATCATCATTGCAAGTACAGAAAGGGTCAACGCTTTAACAAGATTTCCGTCTGTAATAGCTCATCACCTGTGCAATAATTTTTTTTTTAAATTACATAATTTTTTCTCATTCAAATTAGTATTGTTATAATTCCTCTACACTATTCCTCGCGCATGACTCATCAGGAGTGAGATGCACCGTAAGTTTGTGTTTCCTTTATGTGGTCACATACAAGTTACTTGCTCTCAGATAATCATGTATGTACATACACACGCGTACATACATCTATAAATATATACATATATACATACATATACATACACATATACAGTCGCAAACCCTCCTCTAATAGTAGGCTTGCTCTACACAAACTGGACTAAAATACTCAAGAAATACCAAACCTAGGATCTGTTTTGCTTCAACCACAAAGACAACGTGAAAATTTGATTAAATCATACCGTTTTAATTTAATCAGAGTACCGAGTGATCTACAGAGGCGTAAGTCTACAATGATCGTATATTACTGATTAAGTTGTTTATCAGTCAAAGTTTTTAGGGGTAAGTAATGCCACCAATAGTCTGAACTGTGAAGCATTATATATATATATATATATACTGTATAATTTACGTAGCCCTATCATAGGGTAATTAATATTTCATTTTCAGCTATGGTTGGGAAATTAACGAAAGACGAACGTGTGTTCAAATCATTTTGATAACACTGGTATGCATCAATTTTGCTGTCAAGGGTTTTGTAAGTGATTATTATAGAGTTTTTCCTGCTGATTTCGAATCTGCAATCCGTTTTTCTCAATCAGCTCAGGTTATCCGGCTATGGCCTCATAAGTAAAATAGAATTTTTCATAATTTTGTCAAAGCGGAATTGGAACAGTAACATCTATCATCACTTGTTTCACTTGTATAATATCTTTTTTTACTTTTCAGGCATATAGATAAAATATTTCATAATGAATAGAGCGTGTAAAAATGATCCCAATAGATTCTGCTACATATGTGGGACAGTTACCATGCCAAATAACCAGTCCCAAATCACTAAATTTGTGAAGTCAATGTATAGAGCATACTTTGGAATTAAGCTAGGGGACCAGGACAAAAATTTCGCCCCTCATATGTGCTGCAAGACGTGCATTGAAAATTTGAGAAGATGGAGCAAAGGCAGAGCGAAATCTTTGCCTTTTGGAATTCCCATGATTTGGAGAGAAGGAAAGGATCACGTGAAAGATTGCTATTTCTGCATGACAAACCTCCAAGGTGGGCTTATAAATTTATTTTTCTTAAATATTTTGAAATCCTCTTATGAAACTTGACATAATATTCACCATAATGTAATATTCACCATATATAGCATAATATTCACCATAATGGTAATCATACATTTACATATACATATTGTTATAGAAAATACATTTACACATACATATTGTTATACAAGTTACATTTACATATACAATGATTGTATATTTTCTTTCTTTTTCATTCATATTGTCCCCGAAGGGACAATATGAATGAAAAAGAAAGAAAATATACAGACTCCATCGACCTATTTCATATCTTACAGACCGCAGCCTTCCCTCACGAGCCGCCACTGTCTGAATGCTTCTTCTATTTCATATGCAAGTTTTGTATCCATGTTTCTGTGTTTCTATTTTCAGGAGTTAACAAGAAGAATAAACACATTGTTGTATACCCTGACATTCCTTCTGCTATGAGACCTGTACCCCATGGTCCTGGAATTCCAATACCCGACCCACCTCAAACCCTGGACTTCGATGATTCTGATGATGAATCAATGACCAATGCCAATGACCAGTCCCAGTCGTATATACCTCAAAATACCGCTTCAAATGAGCCGAGGCCTCTCAACCAGGCCAAACTTAATGATCTTACCAGGGATTTAGGACTTTCCAAATTAGCTGCCGAGATCTTGGGCTCATGACTTCGAGAGGACAACTTGCTGGCTCCGGGAACAACATTCTCCTGGTATAGGAAACGAGAGGAAGAATTCCGCAAGTTTTTTGCAGTGCACGAAAATACCTCTTCCTTAGTGTACTGCTGCAATGTTGAGGGGCTAATCGAATCCTTGGGCCTGCCATATAACGCATCAGAATGGAGGCTATTTATAGACTCGTCTAAACGAAGTTTGAAAGCAGTACTTCTCAACATTGGGAATAGGGTTGCATCAGTCCCTGTAGCACATTCCGTACAACTTACTGAGAGCTACGATAACATGAAAATTTTACTGGATGCTCTCGTATACGACCAACATAACCGGAGGATCTGTGGAGATTTGAAGGTAATACTAATATCATAAGTAAACTATTGCTATTGACTATGTTGTTTTTCCAAAGGTTATTTGAGAGCGTATAAGAACACTTAACTTCCCCACAGAAGTGATACAGTCCAATGCATAGATTTTTTTTATCTGATAGAACAAATTCTCTAAATTCTTTAAATATTTTCATTTTTTTCAGATTGTGGCATTTGTATTGGGAATGCAAGGGGGATACACGAAATACCCATGTTTCCTCTGCAAATGGGATAGCCGAGCGGATGAGAAGCACTATGCACAGCGTGAATGGGCATCCAGAGAGAATTTTGAACCTGGGTCGCATAATGTCGTTTCAGTGCCCCTTGTACCACCAACAAAAATTTTGCTCCCACCACTTCATATTAAGCTGGGCTTGATGAAAAATTTCATCAAATCAATGAATAAGGAGGGTTCAGCATTCCGATATCTCGAGAGTAAATTTCCTCATATATCTGATGCTAAACTAAATGCTGGGGTTTTTGATGGTCCTCAAATTCGAACTTTGATCAAGGATACTCAGTTCGAAAACGCAATGACTCCAACTGAGAAGAATGCCTGGCAGGCATTCAAATCAGTTGTCACTGATTTTCTTGGCAAGCGTAGAAGTCCAGAATACGAGTCCGTTGTCGAAAACTTGATGGAAGCTTTCAAAGCTCATGGGTCGCGCATGTCCATAAAAATGCACTTTTTGTTGTCCCACTTGGACTATTTTCCTGAAAATTGCGGGTATTATAATGAGGAACAGGGTGAACGATTTCACCAAGATATCAAAATAATGGAAGAGAGGTACCAGGGAAACTGGGATATCAATATGCTGGCGGACTATTGCTGTGTTTGAAGCGAGACGTGCCCGAAGAAAAACACAGACGGAAAGCCAAAAAAACTTCATTCCTTCCTCAATAAACTTTTTTCCATATTCATTGTATGAATAAAAGTATTTATTCACACAATGTTTTCATTTTTCACGAGTGTTCTTATAATATTACTCGTATCTACAGTGTTTAAGCTAAAAAAATCAATAAATTTGGGGATAAAATTGGACTTATAATAAATGGCCAATAGAGAAAAAAACCTGACCTGATTGAGGAAAACCAGTCATTTTCGAATTCAGCAAGGTCGAATTATATAATATGAGTTGAAAAAACCCTCACAGCAGACAAAAAAATTTCATATGCATACCAGTGTAATTAGAGAAAATATAATTTCTCTCTCTCTCTCTCTCTCTCTCTCTCTCTCTCTCTCTCTCTCTCTCTCTTTATTTTTTATATATTTATATATATTTACTTCATGTTACTTTATGTGAGTTTGAACGACGGTTCATGATCGACCTGCGAACGGCCCTTCTGCAGTATCCCCCATCATTTGTGGGATTTGGTGGAGGAGGGTATTGCTGTCTGATCTCCTCTTACCCTCGTAGCCAGCCACGCATGGCTGGTCAGGGACTTTGCACAGGAATCTGTCCAGCTGGTTCTTGTAGCTATTCAGGTCGGTTCTTCACTTCTTTTGGTAGGGTATTAAAAAGCTTTGGGCCTCCTATTCTGAGCGTATTTTCCATCCTCGTTTTCAAGGCTCCCTGTCCCACCGCAGTGGGACAGTACAAAATCTGCCTCTTCTCTCATTTCAGTTTGTTTCTATTTCATTTCTAAGGTTAGGGACAGAGCCTTCAAGTTTTTTTCATATGTATATTATTGTGTACCGCTCGCGTCCTCCTTCCAGAGAGTAGAGTTTCAGGGAGTGTAGTCAAGACCAGTAAGTCTTCACCCTCCGTTTCGTCTATCTTAGACGTAAAAGTCCTTTGTATAACTTCAATGTTTGCAATGTCTCTTTTTCTGCATATCGGTATAAATTTTAGGTAATATGATAAAATTGATCTCACTGATATAAATTACTAAAAGATTGTTTTTAAAGTAGGGCCGAGTTACAACAAAATGGTATGTTTCGATCCCCCAAAACACAAAAATTAAAAATTACCCCTAAAACACCGATCAAAGAAAACGTAATTCTCAGTGTTCCGTAATTCAGCGAAATGTAGTGTGAACCCTTCACGAAAAAAGGATAAAACTTAATTCCGGAATTAGAAGAACACGTTTTTTGTTTTTTTTTAAAAGAAAAAGTGTCCTAGGAGGACACGTGTTCAGGGATGTCGATGAAGTTGGGTGTGAATCGACTATAACGCCAAATGCACAAGACAATCACTCATCCTACTGAACAGACACAATGGACCCAATACCCAATTCGTTAACAGGATCAAAACATCAACACTCTAAAAAACTAATTTAACCTAACTTAACCTAACCTAGCGTGCACCTGAAGATCCGTCACCCTAGCCTTTTTTAGTTAGCTTTATAAGGCTAACTAACGAAAATATCACGACTTAACCTAACCAATCGTTGGGTCAACTGTACGCCCCTGACGATTGGTTAGGTTAGGTCGTGATATTTTCGTTAGTTAGCCTTACAAAGCTAACTAAAAAAGGCTGGGGTGACGGATCTTTAGGTGATCCGCGTAATCTAACCTAGCCTAACTTAATCTGACCTAATAATAACTTGTTGACAGAATCACAAGTCTATCAGATATCGTAAGGCCAGATACAACAGCTCTTACCCTCGCTAATCTATAAATGGAAGCTGTGGTGCAATCTGGCAACGATGTTAATCAAAATAGTTGTCAGTTATAAATTTTATACTTCTCAATGGTAAATAAAACTGAACTTATTTTATATGTTAATTTAACACGGAACAAATCCTTTGTTAACCCTTTAAGGACGAAATTTTTTGTTGGGTTAAGAATGCGTGTATTTGAAACGTTACCAATTCGTACCAGTCGTCCTTAAAAGATTAAAGCAACTAAATATACGGTTAATTATTTGCACACTACACTAAATTGTTAATTCAACTTTGGTTAATTCACCTCTTCTGTGGCTGCAATAAATATTTAAGTTTTTTCAGAATAATAAGTATAGTTAATGTAACGCGTTATATTAACAAAATCGAGTTTTATAATTTGGACATTCGAACTTATGCAAGTAGTATATAGAGTTCAGATTTCAAACTACTCTTACATTTTAGATTTACAATAAAAGTTACTAAACTAACCTAACCAGACTAACATAACCTAATCAGATCCAACCTAACTTAGCGTAACCTAACCGGGTATAATGTAACTTAACCTAAACTGACCTAAATTAACATAACTTTTAAGTAGCAACATTGCCCAGAGCGACTTTGTTCAGCTATACCCGAATGCAAGGACAGTATAGTTGAATTAACCATATATAGCAAGGGTCCCCATCCAGCAAGAAATGGAACGTTTAATAAACGTCCTAAAGGTTTATAAACCGTTTAAAAAATGTCAACAAAATGTTTATACCGTTTATTGCTAGGCAACTCGTGGCTTGCGGGCAACATGTTGCTCGCTGAGCTGTTTCAAGTGGCTCGCGAGAGCTCACTAATGATAAGTGCAAAATACTTGAGTGAAATTGCAATTTTGCGCCAAAATTATCTCAGCGACTGCTTCAGCATATTACTTATGTTAGCAAATCTTACAGTAATTTACTTGCCTGTATTAGCATACGTTATATTATCTATCGTCTTAGTGGGAAACCCACTAGTTGTGTAATGTTAAGTAAAATTATTGATAGGTTTTTACAAGAAAAATTGTTTACACTATTTTGTGGTATCATTTGATCTCCCGCATTTATGGAGTTCCTTTTATTCTTTATACATATCTATATATAAATGCGTGTAGAGGGATGAGAGTCATGATTTTCAGGGACCGAGAAGGAAGGCGTTCCGCTGTAGAACTTGATTTTAAGGAGGGGGTGGGGGGAGGCTTTGTAATAATGAAGAATACTGCCTCGACTCGCATTCAAGATTGACTAGTCTTTTATCACCTTTGTTTTGTAGATTGGTTTGTTTCAACTATCATTTCGTCATTCGTATAACTTACGTTAGACCATAATAAACCTATTTTATATACGGATCCCTCTCCGTTATCCTTCCTTTCCTCTTTATAAATTACATCAATTTAAAATTAATGTCGAAAAGCAATTTGCTAGAAGGAGGAGGGAGACGAACCACACAGCAGCCCGGAAGTGTCAAAAGAACAAATAACCCTCGGAAAACAAAGCCCCAAAAATTTTTATTGAAATATATTACAAACATAAATTTTCAGCGGACTTTTGCGTGCATGGATAGTCACACGCTAATTAAATCTTTATTTCATAATTTGTCTCAATATCGAACCCTCTTTATTTGTTCACGCACTACCGCGCGTGAACAAATCTTTTTTGACCCTGACTAAATACTTCGTGGACGGCTCTCCTGAAGGCTATAACTGTTTTCAGGAGAAACTACACCACACGCGCTTTAACACCAAAAGTTACGATTTTAACCATATTCACACCATCTGATTCGCTACATAGTCGCGTCAATATATAAGTATTTGTACAGTTTCGGAAAAATGTTCGCCTAGAAAAACGTAAAAATTCGAAAAAGCATAAAACATTACTAACTGACCAACACTTCGCATTCTTTGGTTATTTTATTCGTTCTGGTAACAGAACTTAAAAAAAATACTAATTAGTAATTCTTTATGCTATTTAGAAGTCTCGTATTCATAGACAAACTTTTTTCCGAAATTGTACATAAAATAATTGCTAGGGTAAAATAGGCCTTTGTTATTAAACTACTCTCAAATGAAATGGCTAATTATAAATTAAAATTACCTATTTAGTAGATTTTAGCCAGCATTCGTAGCTCAGTGAAGACACTGAGGTCGGAGGTTCGAATCCCGATGCTGATGCTAATAATAATAATAATAAAGTTCGCGTTAGCTGGCCTGAGCGCTGTGTCAGTTTCTGCATGACCTTTTGGCTGGTTATATTATTATTATTATTATTATTATTATTATTATTATTATCTAACTATACGCCATTACTTATATATATATATATATATATAATATATATATATATGTGTGTGTGTGTGTGTGTGTGTGTGTGAAGGAAAGACAAGATGCGTTTTGCGTCAAGTCTATTTGAAAATTATTCAAAAATAACCAATTCTATATTCCACAAAATATATAATTTCGTTATTTCAGTAAATCTCAGCAACAATTTTGCTAACTTCAACATTGAAGAAAAATGTGTCGAAAATCTCCAGTTGAATAAGCGTGTGTGTGTGTGTATATATATATATATATATATATATATATATATATATATATATATATACTGTATACACTCCAAAGCCAGATGCGAGTTCTTGCTACCATGAATTCATCAACGGGGTTTCCATAAACACCTTCAATGGCCGCGCGAGCATTCCTCGCTTTACCATGGAAACAGTAAGGAATACGCATCAAACCCCCCCCCCCCCCCCGCCGACTCTACCCCCCCCCCCAAGCCCCTTCCTCACAGTATATGTAATTCTAATTTATTTTTTATTTCTAACTTTCTATAATCCAATAAAGAAGCAGAGGAATTCCTATGAAGAAAGTATTCCGTCATATTTATTGCGCGATATGACTTTACTCAGATATTGCGAGTTACACTCGAGTTATTTTCAAAGTTTTGAGTCACGCTCAAGTTTTAGAATTACAAAGGGGATAAAATTTAATATCATTGCGCGCATAATATACAGGGTATTCAAGAAAGGTCTACTCAATTTTAAGTTACATGCAACCTAGAATGATCACCCCCCTCCCACTTTTTTTAAGGATTCTGTTTCTACTTATTTATCTAGCTATCTATTGACGTATTGTTGATGCAACAATATGTTGATAAAATAAAGTGCGATCAACATTTTCAAGATATATTTTCCTAAAAGGTGAGAATATAATGTTGTTTTTGTAATTACAGCTTACTAACTTTACATCAGTACTCAATTTCAACCCCATTTTGATATTGATATCGAAATTTGGGTAATTTAGATTGGTATTTCGAAATAGCCATGCGGGTCACTATCATTTCAATAATAAAAGGTTGATTCATTGCCATTTCTTTATCATCATACCGATATAACTGTGCTACCTGGGCATTTATCAAAAACTACCTTTAAAATATTCATTAAATATTGAAACTGATACAATTTGCCAAGTTAATAAATAACAACAATAACAATAATAATAATAATAATAATAATAATATTAATAATAATTCAACAAAAAACGTATATTTCACTATTACATATTTTATATGACTTTCAATTTCGAAAAGTTTTACGCAAATATGTTTTTTATTTCGCAAAACTGTAATAAATTTTTATGAAGTTTTGGAATAAAAATTTAAAAAGTAAATATGAAAAAAATCTTTATTTACTTGTGGCTTTCTCAGTGTGTGACTTTAATATACTTCATGTCTTACGTGATTTTAAAATTAGGTATTCGCAGCTATGTTAAAAAATATAAAAATGTCTTAATATATATATATATATATATATATATATATATATATATATATTTCAACCTTTCAAATGTTTCGTGCGATGATTCCTCATTTCGTGAGGGTCAGTCTTGTCCCCCATATATATATATACAGGGTGGCCATAAAGTCTGGAAACATAGGAAATATTAGGATAATTTTTTTGGTTCCGTCGCGGATAACCTACAATACTGAGAAAATTGTTCTATGGTTCCAGACTTTATGGTCACCCCGTATATATATATATATATATATATATATATATATATAGAGAGAGAGAGAGAGAGAGAGAGAGAGAGAGAGAGAGAGAGAGAGAGAGACTATATATACGGTATAAGATTACTATTTATTTTATAGATATTAATTTGATATAAAAATCAAATCAGTGAAATTTAAGAAGTTGACCACTTCAGCCTAATAATAATAATAATAATATAATAATAATAATAATAATAATAATAATAATTTGAGAACTTCACTGTTCATGTAATGTACTACAGTATTTGAATACGTGAATTGAATGACTAATTCTTTATTTACAAAATAAATATTAAAATTTTACAATTTTTGTTGTTAACAATAATTTTAGCATAAAATGAGTAATTGTGACATTAGACTATTATTATATTTAATTTGACCCTTAAGCTTTAGGCTTTACTGGGCTCTCATATTAATTAAAAATAAAACATCACTTCAGAAATAGCTATAATTAATAATATATAAATAATAAGTAAGAAGTATTAATTAATTTCAAATACATAAGAAAATTTATAGTTGAAAATTAGACAATGAATTTAAATCATTGTGACGTCATTAAAGTCATTGTGAAGATATTTATTTTTTATTAATTTACATTTATAAATTAATTTATGAAATAAATATTAACTATTACAATTTCTATTATATTACAATAATCCAATATTGCAATTTCTGTTATGTTACAATACTCGAATATTGCAATTTTTGTTGTTACAATAATCCAATATTGCAATTTTTGTTGTTACAATAATCCAATATTGCACTTTTTGTTGTTACAATAATCCAATATTGCAATTTTTGTTGTTACAATAATCCAATATTGCAATTTGTGTTACAATAATCCAGTATTGTAATTTCTGTTATGTTACAAAATTCAATATTGCAGTTTCTGTTATGTTACAAAATCCAATGTTGCAATTTCTGTTATCTTTTTCTGTTCTCTTTTTTTTTAAATTTAATAATTTTAAAAACTATTAAAATTACCTTTAATTACAAATGTAAAAAATAATTATTAACGAAATATATATAAAAAAAAGCGTAAATAAATTTCGATTTTGATTATAAATATATGATCAGATTGATCAATTTTACTCATTTACCTCGATGAGTTTCGTCTTTCCTCAAAAAAAAATTGTTACCAATAATTTCATCAACTCCAATTTACTTCAATGAGTTGAAGAAAATGATTCAGAAAGTGTTGAAAAATTAGTTTCAGTTAATGTGTTCTGTAAAATAAGGAAGAAAAATGAGAAATCTTAACGCTAGATGCAGTTAACTTAGGCTCAGTTAAGAGTTAAGGAACGCGTCGTGACAAGAAATTCAGAGTGGGCGGAGTCGAGTCGTGATCGTAGCGTTTTGATTGGTTGAAATTCGATTCTCTCTCTGCCACAAATGGCGGGAAATTATCTCGTGTGAAATAGGAAACACTATCTCTTCATCTTATACTGTGGCTGTAATTTTTGGAAAAATTACGAGACAAAGAGGGCGTTAAATTTTAATGGGATTCTTATATGCACGTTTTAAACTATCTGTGAATATACTTCTATTTATTAAATCACGTAATTTTATATATATATATATATATATATATATATATATATATATATATAATATATATGAATAGAAACGACATAAGTGTTAAGGAACGTTTCTGCACACGAGGAGGAGAGATAACGAATAAATGAAAAATGAGGCGAACCGCCCGGGAATCGAACCCAGGGCCTTCCAATTGCCGGTTGGACACGCTACCATTATGCTACGGACCTCGCTTAATCACAAATCGAAATTCTCCCACATAGGGCAGAAACCAATGCCCTGAGAGGGCACCCTCGCAAATCGTGAATATGCGCATATAACTGCAATGACCGCGCAGTATATAAATGAATAGAAACGACATAAGTGTTAAGGAACGTTTCTGCACACGAGGAGGAGAGATAACGAATAAATGAAAAATGAGGCGAACCGCCCGGGAATCGAACCCAGGGCCTTCCAATTGCCGGTTGGACGCGCCCTGGGTTCGATTCCCGGGCGGTTCGCCTCATTTTTCATTTATTCGTTATCTCTCCTCCTCGTGTGCAGAAACGTTCCTTAACACTTATGTCGTTTCTATTCATTTATATACTGCGCGGTCATTGCAGTTATATGCGCATATTCACGATTTGCGAGGGTGCCCTCTCAGGGCATTGGTTTCTGCCCTATGTGGGAGAATTTCGATTTGTGATTAAGCGAGGTCCGTAGCATAATGGTAGCGCGTCCAACCGGCAATTGGAAGGCCCTGGGTTCGATTCCCGGGCGGTTCGCCTCATTTTTCATTTATTCGTTATCTCCTCCTCGTGTGCAGAAACGTTCCTTAACACTTATGTCGTTTCTATTCATTTATATACTGCGCGGTCATTGCAGTTATATATATATATATATATATATAATCTTCGCTTAAATAATTTACGGACTATTAACTATATATAAAGAAAGCTTAATAAATTAATTTCGGCAAATAAATTTTATATATATATAACGCTCATGACCACGCGTGGCTATTATATGAAACAAAAAAACGCCACTATCAGAATTCGAACCCGGGACCTCCTGAATAGGAGTCGCGAACGATACCATCACACAACACAGTGATAAAAGTTAATCCAACCTGTCGTATATTTAAATGATCGAGGAAACACTTAACGCTTCCGCGTCCACAGACGTTTTACGATTTAAATTTAACTCTCTTTTAATTCAAACCTTTCTGGTATAGGCCTGGAGTCTCATAGATGAAATATCCTCGAGTGCGAGAGGGTTAACATCGTAAAATCCATCTGGACGAGAAAGCGTTATATATATATATATATATATATATATATATATATATATATATTATATATGGGGTTGTTATAAATTTCTTGAGGGGTTTTAGGTAACCTTTTACCTATCTGAGATAGAACAAAATAATCAACAGCGTTATGAAGCTCAATTGCCAAAGGTTTTGCTCACTTTACACTTCATCATATTCTCCGGCACTGAGTATACAATGTCCGGTCCTTATTTTTAGCAAAAGCACGAAACATTTTTCATTTGCTGTCGTATGATTTGGCGGGTTGTTCACTGTACTGTAAAGTTTTTAACGAATGGTGGGACCACCAGCCTGACCTCCGTGTGAAGAGAGACAGACATGTGGAACATCTGCAAGGTTGCAAAGTATCATAGAAGCCGTTGAAACATTTTTTTCTTTTTTGGATCGATTTTGAACCTATTATATTGACAAAAAAATATGATTGCTTCAAAATCGTTCCGGAAAGGAGAGATGCTCCAAGGGCTTCAATGATAAACCATTCGTTTCACCAACAAATTGCTCCATAATCATTTAAAATGGACCAGTTAAATCTTTAATTATCGGTGGTATGTATGAATCACTTGAACTTTACAGTGTTGCTTCGATTCGTGCCAATTCAGTTCGATTCAGTTCAGCCAAAATATTGAGACTTTGTGGTACAAGTGGTGCTCTTTACAAGGCCGTACAAAGAGAAGCTTAAAGATGTCAGATCGGGCGAGAACGGTGGCCAAGTAAGTTTTTCTCCCCGTCCAATCCATTTTTCTGGAAAGGTTTGTTTGCGTAAAGAATTCTTTAACATTCAAAGTTTAGTGGCTCACCTGACCTTATACCCTTTAGGCTTCTTGTTGTGGAGCCATGTACCCAGAGAGAAATTCTAATAACTTTCATATAAAATATGTAGTTTTTAAATGCAAATATAATATTTTTCACCTAAAACAGTTATTTAAAAATTGTAATGGATAAAATAACCATAAATGCCAAATTTGTCGAATACATGCATATGGCATAGCAAAAGGAAAACTCTGTACATTGCCGTATGGATATCTCAGGGAGAGCGGTTCGAATCCGGTAGGGGGAAAATTATATATTTATTTCTAAATGTATAATAATCATAATAATAATAGTAATAATAATAATAATAATAATCAGTCATAAGAGCCAGAAACTCTAACAGCTGTCAGACCAGACGAACGTGGACCACTGCTTTTTTAACTCCTGAATGATAATTAACTAGCACCGTCAGGAGTCTAACCACTTGGGCTAAAGATATTTGATTCACGGGGCATAAAATCGAAACGTTATTGTTTATTAGATTAAGTTAGGTTAGATTAGCACAGGTTAGGTTGGCATAGGTTAGTTCTTTGAAGTGTCAATGTTACGTCTCGTCGACCAAGTGGGTATAAGTCCCAAACCTCGACCTCATTTAAATACGTTACGTTACGTTACAGTATTGCTGACTGAGCCACGAGCTGAATCTATGGTAGCTAATTCTGAAATTTAGTTAATTAAACATGTGGTACATTTGAACACAATTAATACCGAAGTAAATGTGACTTATAAATGCAAAAAAAACTCACTTTTCTACATGAAGGTCAAAATATGATAATAGTGACTTATGTTTAATTAAAAAAAATTTTTTTGTTAACAATTACTTTTCCAAAATTTAAAAAATTATATATTTTTAGAAAAGCAAAACAAATATTAAATAATAACAAAAAAAAAATGTTTTATTTCATCTAAAAATAATTTACTTGCGAATTATTGAAACATGAAATTTTGTTGGAACGAAAACAATTTTTTTTTCTTTTTAACTGAAAAAAAAAAAAAAACAATTTTGTGTTAAGAACATCGTTTACTTCACAAAGTCTCAACATTTAGCAGAAATGAAAGCGCGAATCGAAACAACAATCTTCCAAATTACATACGAACAAATTGAAAATGTGTTTGAATCCTTGCAATAAAGGTGGGGTCGTCAATTGTAAAACCGAAGATGGGCGATTTGTCGAAATGTAAAATGAGTAAAAACTTATTTAATAGTCAAACATTACAATGAGGTTTACTATTTTGTTCTCTTTCAAATAGTTAAGCAACATTATGTCTGGAGAGTAGTTGTATGGGGGGGGGGTACCATCTTCTGCGTTCAGATAATGTAGCGACCACCAGTAGTTTGGATCCCACGTAAAGGTGTAGGATAGTGATAGCGAATTACTGACCCACGAGGCAATGTTTAGTGACCCACGAGCTCTTATTTAAATAAAATATGACTAATTTTTAATATTTTCTGCCTTTTAATATTTTCTGTCAATTTTGGGTGTAACCAGAGAACAACAATCAATAGAAAGAGTAGAGAATCTTATTCTTGCAGAATGGAACTCTTTACCAAATTCTTTTGCATCAATGAAAAAGCTAGCATTAGCTCTGCTAACAATATTTGGTTCATCTTATTCGTGTGAACAGTTGTTTTCCTCCATGAATTTCGTCAAATCCACCACTAGGAATCGCCTTGGCACAGATATGAGTGCTGCATTTGTAAGACTAAAGACAACTAAATATAAACCTCGGATCAAAACATTAGCAGCTAAAATACAACAAGAAGTTTCTCACTAAAAATAGTAAGTAAATAAATTATTGTGACCCATTTTCATTTTTTTTAAAATCAAAAGTAACAAAAATGATCCGCCAGCAAAAAAAGGTTCACCACCACTGGTGTAGTAGCTCACCTCCGTCACATGACCTTAAATGAAGTATATAGTCCATTAAAACAACATTAAACAACACTAAACATTAACAACTCATAACCCAATCAAACAACAACAAAAAAATATGATAAATGATTAAATTCCAAAATACCTCAAAACCGTTACAACACCAATATATATATATATATTATATATATATATGTATATTAGTGGTGGACCGGATATCCGCATCCGCATCCGCACTTCTGACTGCGGATGTTATGCGGATATTACCTCTAATAAATTATGCAATTTACAATTAAATTAGCTTATAAAGTAGCTTATAAGTCCCAGTCATGCACATTTCATGTAAAGTATTAATTATTAATGAACAAACAAATATATAAACCTCAAAATATAAATACCATTAAATCAACAAACACTGCCTGTGCCGCTGTGCGTACTCCACTGTGGCTGAAATTCTTGAGAAAGTTATTATTTTTATCATAATGAAAACATTAATATTAATTTTAATTCTTATGCATTGACTCCCATAATAGTAATATCACTAAATTTGAAAAATTGTCATATATTCATAATTCTATATTATATTCATAGATTAACTAAATATCCGCATCCGCGGATATTGAAATTAAAGATCCGTACCCGCATCCGCGGATGTTGAAAAACTGACATCCGGTCCACCACTAATATATATATATATATATATATATATATATATATATATAATATATATATATATATATTATATATTGTAAAAAAAATTGTAAATTTATTAATGTAATACAAAGATAATTAAAAACTGAAATGGAAGCAAAGGTTACGTTTTAAAATATTTATTATTTCTCTGAATTTTTTTTTTTTAAGTTTAAAATAATTTTAAACTGAAATAAAAGTTTAAAATAATTTTAAAAATTTTGTTAAAACAGTTCATTTCGTGACTTTTAATGAATAATAAAAATTATCTTCCATTCGGAATTTTATTTATAATTTTTTTAATTCAATTTAATTTAATTTTTAAATTTTGGTTGGTTGCCAGGTACACCCGGCTCATCTGGTACCGTATATATATATATATATATACACTACCAGATGAGCCGGGTGTGCATCGCTATGTGCGGTGGAGAGTGCAAGAAAACAACTTGCTCCTCCACCAAGCCAGGCCTAGAGGCGGGGCCACCAGCTTGACCTTCGTGTGAAGAGAGACCAACACACGGAACATCAACGAGGTTGACGAGGTATATATATATATATATATATATATATACAAGGTGTTATCAAATTATGCTTCATAAATTAGTATACATATTCAGGACGTCAAAGTGAATAAAAAGTTCCTATGAACATAAATCCGTAATCGCTTCGTTTCCGAGATACATTGATTTTTTGCCGAGGACGATCCAATTAAAATGAAAGTCATTAAAGTTTATCAAAGTTACTTACAGCAAGGGCTCAAAATGGTTTCCTGCATCAGAGTACAGGCTTCACCGCGTCGGTGAAAATTTTGCCGCATACGTTCGAAAACACCGACATGGTTGCGTATTGTGGAGTTATTTAAAAAATCTTGTTTATGCAAGAGACGTTAACAACATAGATGAATTGTGGCAACGTGTTCAAGATTGTTCAGAAACAATATGCAACCCTGTGAGTGTTTTCGAATGTATGCAAGCAAAATTTTTAACGACGCGTTGAAGCATGTACTCTGATGCAGGGAAACCATTTTGAGCACTTGCTGGAAATAAATTTTGATAAACTTTAATGATTTTCATTTGAATTTGATCGTCCTCGGCAAAAAATCAATGTATCTCGGAAACGAAGCGATTGCGGATTTATGTATGTTCATAGGAACTTTTTTTGTCCATTTTGACGTCGTGAATATGTATACTAATTTATGGAACATAAATTGATAACACCGTGTGTGTGTGTGTGTGTATATATATATATATATATATATATATATATATATGGTCTCCCCCTCCCATAAGTTTAGACAACAGAGTATATAGACTTATGTACTTAAATTAAATGGTGCTGCTATTAATCAGGCACAGGATTTTTGGAATTACTGTTTAGCTTTAATTTGCGTTAAATACATATGCAGTATGTACATATACTTTCAAAAATGAATTATTTAAAACAAATTCGAAATGACAGATTGGCGATTTGTTTACAACTGCCTGTTTGCAATGAAAACAATGAATAGTGAATAGTGAATAGAGATAGCGAATAATAAAATAACTCGAGGTGAATAAGTCAGTTAAAATTAAGATAATATTGTCCTTACTGATAAGAAATTATGGGAGATACGTTAACATTTCTTTCATTTCGTTTGTTAAATAGTATTTAAAGATAGATATACCTATAAATAGATACTCCTATAGATAGACATTCCTATAGATAGGTATTACTGTTCCTATAGATAGATATTCCTATAGATAGGTATTCCTGTTGCTATAGATAGATATTCCTATACATAGTTATTCCTGTAGATAGGTATTCTATTCCTATAGATAGATATTCCTATTCCTATAAATAGATATTCCTGTTCCTATAAATAGATATTCCTATAAATAGATATTCCTATAGATAGGTATTCCTATAGATAGGTGTTCCTATAAGTATTCCTAATATATTTATTCCTAATAAAGAAATAAATAGTAACTCGATTTTCTATATGCATCATATATATATACACCAGCTGAGATTAAAAGTATTATGGATTTTTTTTTTTAAAACAACAATTATCACGTTTCTCCATATTCCCCCTCTGCCCCCCGCCCCCAAACAGTTAAAAGTGCCGCTTACATTTTGGGTAATATTCGTTTTGTCAGACAATTTATACCTTCCAAGGAATACTGAAGATAGCTCGGTTTATTCTCTTTCATGTACATAAACCTCGATCTTTCTTTGATGTATCTTGTTACGGACCCGATCTTAGTACTATTACCATTTACGAAAGTTTTTGAAAGGATCCTTTACGACATTATTAATAGCTATTTCATCAGAAATTACCTATTTTTGCTCCTAGCAGTTCCGTTTCATTAAGGGGAGATGGACTTAAGATGTCTTAATTTCATTATATAGAATGTTAATCAGGAATAGCTATATATATATATATATATATATGTTAAACACAGACCGTGCATGGCACAAGGAACTCTTCTGGGAAAATTAAATCCACTATAGTCCGAATAAGTAATGATAAATGACAAATACCATAGTTTTTTTCCTTTTTCATGATTTTAGCCCGACGTGGGCAACGGGTCTCTCGCAAAGAGATCCCATAAATATAGCTTCCCTCACCAGCCATCTGCAAAGCAGACAGGATCCAGCTTTGGGACGTGGATCTAGGGTTTAAAGCAAACCTAGATCCCTACACTCAGAACCTCTATATAAGTAAAAGACTCGTTGCATTCACGTCGTGTTGAATAAATCAAAGAAAAAGGGGGTAACTATTGTATTTTTAGCCAAAAAAACCAAAACTTAAACCTCAACCGGGACATTGAGCGTCCACTTTTCAAGGCACGAAACACGTCCGTTTAGTATACACAAACTCAGAATGGTTCCCTGAGAACAATATATGTTAAACACAGACCGTGCATGGCACAAGGAACTCTTCTGGGAAAATTAAATCCACTATAGTCCGAATAAGTAATGATAAATGACAAATACCATAGTTTTTTTCCTTTTTCATGATTTTAGCCCGACGTGGGCAACGGGTCTCTCGCAAAGAGATCCCATAAATATAGCTTCCCTCACCAGCCATCTGCAAAGCAGACAGGATCCAGCTTTGGGACGTGGATCTAGGGTTTAAAGCAAACCTAGATCCCTACACTCAGAACCTCTATATAAGTAAAAGACTCGTTGCATTCACGTCGTGTTGAATAAATCAAAGAAAAAGGGGGTAACTATTGTATTTTTAGCCAAAAAAACCAAAACTTAAACCTCAACATAGTTACCCCCTTTTTCTTTGATTTATTCAACACGACGTGAATGCAACGAGTCTTTTACTTATATAGAGGTTCTGAGTGTAGGGATCTAGGTTTGCTTTAAACCCTAGATCCACGTCCCAAAGCTGGATCCTGTCTGCTTTGCAGATGGCTGGTGAGGGAAGCTATATTTATGGGATCTCTTTGCGAGAGACCCGTTGCCCACGTCGGGCTAAAATCATGAAAAAGGAAAAAAACTATGGTATTTGTCATTTATCATTACTTATTCGGACTATAGTGGATTTAATTTTCCCAGAAGAGTTCCTTGTGCCATGCACGGTCTGTGTTTAACATATATTGTTCTCAGGGAACCATTCTGAGTTTGTGTATACTAAACGGACGTGTTTCGTGCCTTGAAAAGTGGACGCTCAATGTCCCGGTTGAGGTTTAAGTTTGGTTTTTTTGGCTAAAAATACAATAGTTACCCCCTTTTTCTTTGATTTATTCAACACGACGTGAATGCAACGAGTCTTTTACTTATATAGAGGTTCTGAGTGTAGGGATCTAGGTTTGCTTTAAACCCTAGATCCACGTCCCAAAGCTGGATCCTGTCTGCTTTGCAGATGGCTGGTGAGGGAAGCTATATTTATGGGATCTCTTTGCGAGAGACCCGTTGCCCACGTCGGGCTAAAATCATGAAAAAGGAAAAAAACTATGGTATTTGTCATTTATCATTACTTATTCGGACTATAGTGGATTTAATTTTCCCAGAAGAGTTCCTTGTGCCATGCACGGTCTGTGTTTAACATATATTGTTCTCAGGGAACCATTCTGAGTTTGTGTATATATATATATATAATATATATACACACTGTATATATGCTTAAAATTATTCGCTCGAGTACCTTTTGAACCTTTTTAAATGCTTGTTACTATTGACTCAACTATTTTACTTTACAAACTTCAAAAATATGATATACGGTCCCCATCCAACTACAATCCAGACCCAATGTCGCTTAACTTCGGTGATAGACGGGAAGCGGTGTTACGATATTGGACATGACATAACCCGCTTGAAAAACGTAATTTCACCGTATAACCGATCGCTGATCTTTCCTGGCCCCATAGTTATAAAACCCATCCCTAGGGGTTATGATTAATCAATCGTCCTATCTATTTAAGGGCTTAGTTTTGTGGGATTCCATTAAAGAATACGTAAAAGTATTATATAGCTCCAAGATTGGTTTCGGGAAGTACTATCCGAAAAATATCTACATACAGTTTAATTTCATTGTGACAATTCGTTTTAGCTTTTTGTGCTTGTAATTGACATCCACAATTTACAATTGTTTTACAATTTGTAATCTATGACTTTTTTCTATTTTTTATAAATGACTTTGTCTGATAGTCTGTCCAAGTTGATATATTACCCCATTTTAAACCTGTAAAGCAATGGCTTCTCTATTAATACCCAAATAAACGTATAATAATCGAGTTACCAACACCTAATCGACGTGGCATAAACTCGACAAGTTATAATGGGTTGGATTAAGTTAGGTAAAGATAAGCCACGGTAGATTACGTTTGATTAAATTAGTTTGTTACTTTCTATAAAATGTCGATATTATCGTGTCTCGTCGACCAGATCGGTATAAGTCCATGATAATAATAATAATAATAATAATAATAATGACAATAATGACAATAAAAAATAAATGGAACCAATTTTATAATTACTCGTACATGCATGTATATTAGTGGTGCACCGATTAATCGGTATCGGCACCTTGCATGCCGATTAATCGGCCATGCAAGGTATTTTCCTAATATCGGCATGCCAGGTGCCGATACAGATTAATCGGTGCACCACTAATGTATATATCCCGTATGTAAACACATGAACATGTTATGTATTAATAAAACTGAGTGCACTTAGAAATAATTATAAATAAATTTTTAGTAGATTCAATAAATAAATAATTTCCGAAAATATTGTAAAATTATATAATTTTTAACCAGAGAACGTTGCAATAGAAATTTTATTTTGTGTAAATTAATGATAGTTTATATAAGTTATAACGTTATATATATATATATATATATATATATATATATATATATATATATATATATATATATATATATATAATATAATATATATATATATATATATAATATATATGATACACACAGACCGTGCATGGAACAAGGAACTCTTCTGGGAAAATTAAATCCACTATAGTACGAATAAGTAGTGGTAAATGACAAACACTATAGGTTTTTCTTTTTCATGATGTTAGCACGACGTGGCCAACGGGTCACTCGCAAAGAGGCCCGAAAATATAGCCCACGTCCGGCTAATATTATGAAAAAGAAAAACTATAGTGTTTGTCATTTACCATTACTTATTCGTACTATAGTGGATTTAATTTTCCCAGAAGAGTTCCCTGTTCCAATCCATGCACGGTCTGTGTGTATCATGAAAAAACTTCAGGGGACCATTATGAGTTCAATCCCATATATATATATATATATATATATATATATGACAGAATAGATATGTAATTATATTTTCATATGTGCATTCATCTGTACACAAGGAAAGTACTCATGTACGCAATTAACAACAAATGCAGATGAATTACACACATCTAAAATATTATATATATAGTAAGAATATTAAGGGAGGCAATTCTCAAGTTGATCCATTCTCACTGTAGGATCTCGCATTTAAGTTAGAATTTCATCGAAAATATCCCTCGAAACCCTCATTTGTTTCACGATCAGTTTTTACCTTTCCAAATCGGAAAACTTTTCTCCCAAATCTATAATCCCTACACCTTGAGCACCCCTACTTGCGGGTTCCGAAAGCGAAAAGTAATCGCCTATATAATTATCCATTTGTTTTACTTAACTAATAATTTCGATCATAGTTATCAATTTTCACTGAATAGGTACTCAATAGATACTCAATAGATACTACAGGGTGTTCGGAAAGTCACTGTGCACTTATATAATCGAGATCGTCCACTCACGCTTGATGACCTGAAAACTGCAATAACTGCGGACATAAGGTCCATTTCAAAAGAAGAACTGACAAAGGTGTTTCAAGATAAAATAAGACGGGTCCAGGCCTGTATTGCTGTTAAAGGACATCACTTTCAACACCTTTTATAAGTTCTGATGGTCCCATCCATAACCTCTATCATATATGCAATGTTATACTATTGTATGCTATTAAATAAATATAAGTGCACAGTGACTTTCCGAACACCCTGTATAATTTACTGGCATTTCATTTTTTTTAACAAATGATTTATGTATTGACTTGGTTTATTTATTGAATATTTAGAAAGGAGATGAACATTTCACCATTCATTTTCCGATTCCCGCAGGAACGATAAGGAAGAGAAAATGAATTGTTGAAAAACGTAAATTAAGTTTGAGCAGCCCCTCGCGGTGTCTAAGAGGTTCGGCTGAATTGCTTGGGTTCGCTTCCCGCCTCCTCACATCCATTAAGAAACGCCTCTCGTTCAACGCGGGGAAGCTGAAAAGGAGAATCGAGGAATAGGGCCTACCTAATGTTGACCTGAGCTTCGCCACGCCATCTGTTGACGATCGGCGGAATCGTACTCCCCATTGATAGTTCGGTACCCACTAACTTTTTTTTTTCGAAGTCTGAGAAACAAATGCTATATGAACTTTTGAAATAGAGTTGATTTTCACTCACAATTTAACTTTAAGTTCTTATTTCTCATGAATTTAAAATCAATGAAGTTAAAATAACTTGGTTAATATAGTTTGAAGTTATCTTCAATTTTATATTTCAAATTTGAGCTTGTGTTGATTTGAGGAAGTTTCAAATTTTTCGAATTTACAGGATGCGAAATTAAGTAACTTAATTTGGTATTGTTTTGTGGTTTGTATAAATTAATTTACGTATAATTGCAGTATTTTATGTAAAAAGTTAATTAATATCACTGTTCAACAATGATTTTGTCTAAGAAAAGTTTGGAGCTATTGAAGAACAGGGACCCAAGGTCCCCAGCCTTCTTTAGTTAGCTTCATAAGGCTAATTAACGAAAATATCATGACCTAACTTAACCAATCGTCAAGGGCGTACAGTTAACCTAACGACTGGTTAGGTTAGGTCGTGATATTTTAGTTAGTTAGCCTTATAAGCCTAACTAAAGAAGGCTGGGATCCCTATTCTTCAATAGCTCCAAAAGTTTTACTGTACGTCATTATTATAGAGGTTTTAATGCCTATTACAAAAATGGTCTTATTATTTTCCTATCACGTATAATTTTTTAGAAATTTCAATTTTTTGTTTCGAAAAAATATTCAATTTTTGTAGTAAAAGCTGTTCATTTATTTTATTATCTCGCAACTCTGACCACATGTGATGTTTGTCTTATTACGTCGTGTGTATCGTTACTCTTATAGTATGTGTGATGTTAATATTTGTTAATATTTTGTATAATATTTAATTAATTATATCCAATATACAATATTATACATATTATATCCAATATACAATAAATGTATAATATTTTTTAAGATTTCATGGAAAGTATGCGTGATACGCCAAAATGAATAACATTTTCGGAATCAGCAGCGTCGACTTCATATAGACCAGCTTTGTTTGTTGCTGAAACAGAATAAAAACAAAAATTTGTTGTTCAGTGTATTTAGCCACTGAAAATGAAAGAAAGAGACCCCCCCCCACCTAAAATTTTGGTGTCATTTCAAAATAAATTCTGAGGCAAGCAACAGTTTTACTGTCACTCCACATATAATATATTGTGGATGTGTGTGTGTGTGTGTGTGTTTGTGTGTGTGTTTTACAAATTTAAATCATTATCAATTTCGTAACTTGCCAATAACGTATAAAAAACATTCTTAATTTTCAACTTCTACTCATGTTTTAAGAGAAGGCAAGTAACCTGTCCATTTTCAAGTCGACTCAAGTTAAATACATAAACTTAAAATTATTTTCACGTATTACCCAAATAACTACGTAAACATTAGGTCTTTTTTTTCATATATTTTTTAATGCGGTATTTGAAAAAACCTTCCTTGTCTAATATTAATCTTAGCCTCTTCGCCTTTTGTTTTAGTCGAAAGAGAGCGTTTATAAGTGTAAATTGTTCTTTAGATTCTCCGCCAAACTTAACGTTAAATCATTCAATATTCTTCGAGACTTCTCTCGCGGAAATGGAACTAAACTTATCTTTGTTAAAGGAAGTTACTGAATAGCGAACATATTTCAAACTTAGTTTTAGAATCTAGTTACGGAAGACCATCGGTTTATATAACTTTTGAACGAAGTATCTTATAAAGAAAAATGTAATGTAAAGCTAATAATATCAAGCATGCTCAGTGAGAATACTTTAGTAATTAACTGAATATTCATACTCTTCAAGTACATGCACTGCAACTCTTCAAGTACATGTACTGCAACTCTTCAAGTACATGTACTGCAACTCTTCAAGCGCATGTACTGCAACTCTTCAAGCGCATGTACTGCAACTCTTGAAACGCATGTACTGCAACTCTTCAAGTACATGTACTGCAACTCTTCAAGCGCATGTACTGCAACTCTTCAAGCGCATGTACTGCAACTCTTCAAGCGCATGTACTGCAACTCTTCAAGCGCATGTACTGCAACTCTTCAAGCGCATGTACTGCAGCTCTTCAAGTGCATATACTGCAACTCTTCAAGTACATGTACTGCGCCAAATTGCGAATTTCAGGAAATTAGTTCAAGAAAGTCACGTAATGAAATAGTGGATTCTCAAAGTTCAGATAAATTTTTTCTCGAAACATTTTTCTCTCTGAAAATTTGGCAAAATGATAACAAATCAGTGCTCCCCTGGACCCCAACGGTCATCCTGAATCAAATAATCTATTATCACAAGTTTAGCATGGATACAGTCATCTGCCCAATGGCAAAGAACATTTTTTAAAGCTATTTTCGAAATTTACGCAGCAAAAGTGAAAAAAAAAATTGTGTTGCTCTCTTTGTTAGATTTCAAAATTTTCTGTTGGATCACCTGAAGATCAGGGACCCCAGCCTTCTTTAGTTAGCCTTATAAGGCTAACTAACGAAAATATCACGACCTAACCTAACCAATCGTTAGGTCAACTGTACGCCCTTGACGATTGGTTAGGTTAGGTCGTAATATTTTCGTTAGTTAGCCTTATAAGGTTAACTAAAGAAGGCTGGGGGCCCTGATCTTCAGGTGATCCTTTCTATTCATTGTATCTTCATAAACTACTTGTTAAAAGTAGATCATTGTAGAATAACTTCGTTTAAAAAAAATTATTTAAATCAGTGTAGAGATGCTAATTCGCCAAGAATAGAGTTGCCAGACGTCCCGTATTTTACGGGAAAGTCCCACATTTGATCCAAAAATCCCGCGTCAAAATCCCGCGTTCAAAATGTCCCGCAAAAAATATTTTTTAAGCAAATTTTTTAGGGATGAATTGATTTAGAATTTCAATATTATGTATAATAATTTAAATTTATTCACGATGTTTAATTGTTAAATATTATTGTAATAAAATTTTTCTAATTTTGTTTGTTGTAACCGTTGAAGAAATCTAGTTTCAATTTGAAGAAAATTTGGTCTTTAAATAAAACCTCAGAAAAATTTTTGTCCCGCATGGACATTTGAAAAATCTGGCAACCCTAGCCAAGAATAAACATTTTAGCTTTACTAGAAAACCAGTCTTTTATAATGTTCCAGGAGGTCTTTACACCCGAAACTCAATTTCTGCTCCTGTTTTTCTGTAAGTTTTCCTAAAATAAAATGAGCATTCAGTCATCATGTATACAAGTGATGTTCAACTTTTAAATGTGGTAATCAAGATGAAGTAAATTAGATAGTAAGAACTGAAGTAAACCCTTTAACTACGAGTAGATAGGTAGATAGATAGATAGTATAAGTTTTATTGTTATTCAAAACTAAATATTTTAGTGACTAGTCGCTGAAATCACACACACACACACACACATTTTGTGTTCCTTTTTTGACAACACCTATAAAAACGACAAAACTTGACACCACCACCTATAGAAACACGTAGAAGCATTTATAGAAACGTTAACACAATATATATTATTATTATTTCCATTAGGGTGATATCACAGTCCCGTGGATAAATCAAGAAATTAAAATTTTATATCTAATCCACATATCTTTCTTTAGCTTTGTAAAAGTTTTAGGAAACTATAATAGACATTATCCTTAGCAAGTATATATCCTTTGAAGAACAGAGAACCAACCTTGGGAAACTCTAATTTAATTACAAAGAATGAAGCAAAAAGTTTAGTTTACTAAATGAGAATAATGGTTGTAAAATTTTTAATAATGAACCATAATGAAAACAGATGTTTCTTACACTCAATAAATGAAATTTTAAAACCACAAACTTTTCAGGATATATTATTACCATAGATACACTAAAAAAAAAAAAAAAAAAGTATTAAGCAGAGAATTTATTTGGCTTTTAGACTATCAAAGTAATGTGTTTAAAATTACAAGACCCACTTTTGCTAAAACTGAAGTAAATAAGTTATTACTATATGGTTTATAGATTAAACACACGTAAGATTATATTTACTTGGAATTGATCATTTTCAAATTTACTGCATGCATGACATGATGAATCCTCAATTTTTTCCCTTCTATTTTCTGTTTCGTCAATGAAAGAGGGAGCTGCTTACGGGGAGGGCTAGTTACGATAGAGTGGAAGTAGTAATGTTCCCTTTTGCCAATAAATGTAGTAAGAGGCGCTGGT
>JAJOZX010000585.1:1050000-1095000 GCA_023014485.1 Bathynomus jamesi | reverse complement strand
ATTTCTTCATTCTTTTGTGACCTATGGATGTTTCAGACAATAACTATAAAACCTTTGGTAATTTTACCCTTATGTATATATATATATTCCTCATATATATTGCGTTTATATTTCATATATATATATACCTTATATATGTCGTATATATTTTTATAGTTCTTTATATATCATCTAGGCATCATTTTGTTTTCCAATTTATATTTACTTGTACTTTTTTATTCGTTTGTGACCATAGTATGCATGATTCAAACAATAACTAAAAAACCTTTGGTAATTTTTTTCCCTTATAAATTTGGGTGCCTCTCTTACAATTTATTTTTCAATTTATTTTTTTTGGTTTATTTCTTTATTTTATTTTTTTGTGATATAGGTACAGGGTGGGCCGAAAGTCTGGATCCATAGGAAAATATTTATTTTAATACATAAATTACAACAAATGGTAAATACTTAAAATGAATATCAACTTTAACTCGTAAATGCGTATCCGTGATACTGTACAGTGGTTCGTACTCCAGTATAAACAACAAATTATAACAAATGCTCAAATTGGCGGCCTCTGACATCGAGACACTTAGGGATGGAATTTATGATTTTTAATAATTCTTCGAATTGAAGTTCTCGAGATGCGTGTTTCATTTGATAATCTTCTTGTTGACTTTACTGGACTATTCGTTAAAGTTTCACATACCATTGCAGAGGTATTTTCATCAGTTGCAGTTTTTGGACGACCAGAACGCCGTCGATCATGTACACTTCCTGTTTCTTTGAAACGTTTAAACAACTTGCCAGCAGTCGCATGTGTTACTGGATGCTTATCAGGATGATTTCTATTGAATTCGGTAGCAACTTCTCTGTGTGTAGCGCCCTGTCTTGCGTACATGAGCACAAGTTCTACCCGGTCTTCTGTTGTTAGATTCGTAGCCATTTCTGGGCTGAAATAAAAAAAGTATTTGAGTATTTATACTGGAGTACGAACTACTGTACAGTATCACGGATACGCATTTACGAGTTAAAGTTGATATTCATTTAAGTATTTACCATTTGTTGTAATTTATGTATTAAAATAAATATTTTCCTATGGATCCAGACTTTCGGCTCACCCTGTACATATCATTTTGGCATCATCTATTAAACTGATTGTAAACTTTCCTTTTGAGCTTGAATTTGTAGACTCCATTTACAATTTTTTTTTTTTTATCTGCTGGTTTATTTCTTTATGTTTATTTCGGTTGTGACGTATATATCACTAAGGCATTATTTTGTAATTTTTTCCAATTTATATTTATTTTTATTTCTTTGTTCTTTTGTGACTTTGTAGTAATGCCTAGTTAAAAAGATTAATAATGATATTTCTTAAAGATTATAATGTTTTTTTATAAATGTTCAAATTACGATAAATTATTGTTTGTTTGGATTGAAATCGTATTTAATGAGAATGTTTTGGGTTGTTTATTGAAATTATAATGATTTGTAATAAATTTAATAAAGGGCACCGAGAGAAATGGCTGAGTATTTCGAATTAAACTTTTTATATAGTTTCTATATAGTCGTTTTGGAAAAGATAAATTTAAGATGGATGTCTGTTGTAACTTCTCAGAGATTGTAACGGTTTTTATATATTTGTGTGGGTGTTTCGGTTGGGAATGGGGGAATTGGGGGAAGAAGTGGGGGAAAACCCTCTACAAGGGTACCATAAGATCCTACATACGGGGAGTTGAATTCTAGAGGCTGTTCAGGCAGGATCACAGGTTGTTGGGGCTCTCAAAATTTTGTAAGTATAGCTTGGCAGTTTAATGTAAATCGAAAATTACCAAATTCTCTCTCTCGGTGCTGTTTTATGTATTAACTTTCGACCTCGCCCTAACCGCCTGTAAATGTAAATTAATTTAGTATTTAAATAAAAACTAAAATAAGCCTACCGGTGCGTTCTTTCGAAAATCCTTAAGGTTGTGTCGGTGTTAAATTCGACTGTTATAGCTGGGCAGATACTTAATTACCTGTTGTATCCCTAATATATTGGCTAAATAGGCTCTTTAATAATCAAAACACTACAACTTGTTTACCATTCAGACAATAACTATAAAAAAGTGGCTGGAAACAAGCCATTTGAATTTATGTTGAATTTCGGGCAAAGTGCTAAAATTGTCATTTTTCCGTACAAATGTGTTTGCTTCTCCCACAATTTTTTATTTTATACTTACTATATATATATATATATATATATATATATATATATATATATATATATATATATATATGTTATTTTTGTAACCTATATATATTGTCTTGAACTCTCCTTTCACTCCAGTGTTCCTGAGGATGTCATTAGATGAAAGTGCTTGAGCACCACTTTGTGTTTCTTTTCCCTTCGCGGTTTTATTCATCATAAATATTTTTCACGTGTCACTTTCGTGAAATAATTTTCATATATACATATATATGTGGGACTGAACTCAGAATGGTCCCCCGAGGTCCTTTCATGATACACACAGACCGTGCATGGAACAAGGAACTCTTCTGGGAAAATTAAATCCACTATAGTCCGAATAAGTAATGGTAAATGACAAACACTACAGTTTTTTCTTTTTCATGATGTGAGCTCGACGTGGGCAACGGGTCACTCGCAAAGAGAGCCCAAAAATATAGCTTCCCTCACCAGCTATCTGCATAGCAGATAGGATCCAGCTTTGGGACAGGATCTAGGGGTTACAGCTACACTTAGCCTACTATATCCAGAACCTCAATATAAGCAAAAGACTCGTTGCATTCGCGTCAGATTGAATAAATCAAAGAAAAAGGGGTAACTATTGTATTTAGCTATAAACCGAAACTTAAACCTCAACTGGCAAAATTAAGCGTCCATTTTTCAAGGCACATAATATGTCCGTTTCATGATGGGACTGAACTCAGAATGGTCCCCCGAGGTCCTTTCATGATACACACAGACCGTGCGAAGAGTTCCTTGTTCCATGCACGGTCTGTGTGTATCATATATATATATACTGTATAGCCAAACCAAAGGTTACCAAAGGTATATCATAAACACTAACCAAATTACAAGCAAAAATGTGAACGAATGAAATATAAAACCAAAAAACAAAAAAAAATTCCCATTTTTGCGTTCAGACAAAAAAAAAAAAAAATTAAGTGACAAAATGAGGGAAAACTTTGAATGCAAAAGATGTTGTTTTCATCGCTTTATTGCCCGGAGTTTTTTTTTTCTTTTTTTTAAATTTTGTCAGCGTCCGAAACAGAAATGGTTAGTGCCTTTAGAACTACATTATATATATATAATATATATATATATAGAGAGAGAGAGAGAGAGGACTGTAGCTAAATTCTGATTGTTTGCGAAGCGGAGTTTAATAAGAAAGAGAATGACCAGTCCAATTGAGAACATCTTTAGTGCCAGAGCCAATAACACATTTGAAACATCTGTTTTTCGTAAAAGACCTTTACGGGCTTCGGAACTAAATTTAATAGTTTTGTGCCATTCAAAATACAAATTGAATTTAATTCTCACTCTTATACATGGAGTTTATAATACAGGGTGTCCATAAAGTCACGCGAGTGACTATGGTTATAATTAATCATTTAATAATTTGCGTGACTTTATGGATACCCTGTATGTATAAGCTTCATTTATATTTTCTTTCGTTATTAAATAATTTTTATTTCGAATTATTTGACCTCAAATTACTACGCACAGTATTTGATTAACAAAGGTGTTCGCGTGGTTTTGAGTAATATTTTTGCGCCTAAAGAAGGAGTTTTTACAGCTCCTAAGAAATTATTGTACTTTAAACTTCCATATACTGTATATGGGATCGGATAGTATAATTCTGAAGCTGAACTGGGCAAGCTATTCAGAACATTTCAGCCTGGAATGTAGTTTAAATGTATTTTGACTATCAGTGCTAAGAGAATTGGTGATTTTCTTATGGTTAAGAAAGCCCTGCCTGCCTTTCTTCATTTCTACATTCGTCCATAATTTATAAGTACAATTGGGGTGGATGTAATTTCACTTATGTTGGAACGACTTCATGTCAACTATATGTCAGAATTAATAAACATAGATGGCGTAGCAGTCGTACAGACTCTTTTCTTAGTAACCCGTCAAACTCGAGTATCGGAAATCATTCAGAGGAAATGGGCTATCCTGCGAGGATGGATAATTTTATAGTCCTTTCTTGTGTCCCTAAGCCTTCTTGTGTCCTTTTTGAATCATAGAAACTAGCTTCATTTTTAAATATAAGAAAGATCTCAACGAATATACCTCGTTTAACATGTTAAATATTCTGAGGTAATGTATATTGATTCTGTACTTTTGTAATTCAATTTTATTCTCTTTATATCGTCAAATTTTAAAATTTTAAAATTGATGGTTTATTTTTGTTAATTTTGAATTTTAAAGAGTTTAATGTGTGTATGTACATGATTTATTTTACTGTTAATAGATTGTAACTACTTTTACGAATCATTGATGAGGACCGAAGGTTTTACATATCGAAAACTCTGAAAATAAAGATGCTGGCAATTGAACTGGTCATTATTCTCTTCCTTTTATATATAGGTAACATGCATTGAACGAAGATTTACTTCTGTACGTATAGTTTTAATGTTTTCTTGGCCAGTCAAATTGCAAATTTATTTATAAATGAAAATCGATAAAATATTGAAAATGGAGAATTCGGTATGCATGTTTGAAGCAACAAATTTCAGCTTGTCACTCATTAAATGATGGCTGACACTTCGAGTATTTGGAAATTCTTAATTTAACAAATGTGGTGTATCTCCATCAGGGATGGCATGTTGGTTTAGAACTTTGGTTATAGGTATGAATGTGGGTGTACTTTAAAAATAGATGAATATATATATATATATATATATATATATATGCACTTCGGTGGTGTAATGGTTAACGTCGTTGACTACGAATTCATCGGCCCCAGGATCGAGACCCGGTGACGGCAGGCGGCGCACAGCAAAGCCCAGCTGTTATCCTTCCAAACAATAAAATTGGTTGGTAAATAAATGGATACCCTGGGTAGCCTAGTGGTTAAAACGCTTGGCTGTTGGTGGGACGTGGTTCGGATTCCACGTTAAACTGTAGGTCTAAGGTGGAGTGACAAGCTTGACCTTCGTCAGAATGAACAATTCGAGCGGAAGCCAAACCAAGGTTAACCAAGATTAACCAAGGTTATATTTCAACAAGTATCGAAATTTCTTTTTGAAGAGGTATAACACGCGCATTAGTTACACATTTTAACGTAATCTTCATGTCAGACTGAAATCAATGTGTAACAGTAGTGTAACTTTTTCAACTTTAACTAACATAGCCTAAGACCCTTTTCCGCTATTTTATTCAGTAACTTTCTGTTGTTTGGTTTTTATTCCTTTTCAATGCGTAATTTAGGCATAACGTTTTAAAGATATGAAGTTAATGAACTCTTCCACATAGAGTCCCATAACTGGCGTAGTGCATAATATGCTATAATCAACTTTGGGGATGTTTCGATGTTTGTATTTTGCCATTAAATGTAATTATAAACGTGTGTTACTTTTGTGTTATCTTTAATTTCTAACCATAACAGTGTGAACTACTTTTGTGTTATCTTTAATTTCTAACCATAACAGTGTGAACTACTTTTGTGTTACCTTTAATTTCTAACCATAACAGTGTGAACTACTTTTGTGTTACCTTTAATTTCTAACCATAACAGTGTGAACTACTTTTGTGTTACCTTTAATTTCTAACCATAACAGGGTAAACTACTTTTGTGTTATCTTTAATTTCTAGCCATAACAGTGTGAACTACTTTTGTGTTATCTTTAATTTCTAACCATAACAGTGTGACAATGTGAACTACTTTTGTGTTACCTTTAATTTCTAACCATAACAGGGTAAACTACTTTTGTGTTACCTTTAATTTCTAACCATAACAGTATGAACTGCCTGGCATAAGACAGAAAACTACAAGTGCTTAAAAGAATGTATGAAGAATATCTCTCAATATCATTACATGTTTGAATTTTCCGAAACAACAAAAAATCTGCATTACTCTTTTCTCTGAATGGATATATCTGAGCAAAATTATTATTATTTTTAGATCTCTCTGTCTGTTTGCGTATGTACGTACTGGTCTTGCGTACTAATGTAAATTCCATTTTTTTAGTTTACAAGGAAATGCGTGCAAACAATTGCTCTTTAACAATTAACGTCAAGCATGATTATTTATTAGATTACAATTAAGAAATGAGACAAAAATGATTGAGCCTTAATGAAATGGCTTTGACTTTAGTTGAGAAAAATGAGAGAAATGTGTGAAAGTCATAATTTAAAAGCAAACAAGACAAAGAAAATAAAATTTAAAAAAAGAAGACAAAATTTTGAAATAAAAATATGATTATATATATATAGGGTGAACCAAATGTAGGTGGACAGTAAATGATAACGTTTATTTTGAGAATACATATTTAATTTTTTTGTATACTATAATACAAAATAAAATTTAAATAAATTTAGTTATAATATTTAATATAATAAAACACAAACACCATAGTTATAATGAACACCATAGTTATAATATAATATAACACAAACCGTATTCAACCTACTGTCCACCTACTTTTGGTTCACCGTGTATATATATACAGTATGTATATATATATATATATATATATATATATATATATATATATATATATATATATAAATGAGAACTTCAACATTTTTTCTTCACCCATTTTAGTCATTTCATTACATTAAACTCATTATTTACGATAGAAAAAACAAGTGCGATGGAAAATGATTAGCCAAGAGTAAAATATCGAAAGAAAAATAGTCAGTTTTAGGTTATCTTTTAATTAAAAGGAACAATCGATCATCGAGAAAAAAGTTCTACTAAAAATTCAAATGAGATTTTGTTTCTATTAAAAGTGTATTGATATTTCTGCAATGTTTTTCGAACATTGCGTGCGTTCGTTTGCGCTATTTTCAGTTAGAAAAATTTACTATTACGATTTATAGTATTTAAGATGCCTCTTAATGTATTTTTTATAATAATAACAAAATGTGTTCGAGGCATTGCGTCATCTTCTGTATATACAGGGTGTACCAAAAAGTCCGTTCTCATAGGGAAATAAATATAACAGAGTTGAACGAGAAAATAGTTTTAACTATACATTAAAAACAATAAATTCAACTTACCAATTAATCCAGTATATGTTCAAATTGTATTCCATGTAGTCGTTGATACATTTTTTCTCGTGTTTGTAAGCTGTCGGTTACGTTTTGAAGTGTTTCCGCGCTAATTCTGTTACATTGATCTCTACCTTTTTCTTTTAACTGCTGGATCATTCGAGGTCTTGACTCATAAACAACGGACTTTAAGTGGCCCCCAAGAAGAAGTCAAGTGGGGTCAAATCAGGGCTTCGAGGCGGCCATTCCACCCAACCTCGGCGTCTTATCCATCTGCCACGAAGATTCTTATCTAGCCATTGTCTCACGAGCGAAATGCGGAGGTGCACCATCTTGCTAAAACCAAAACTTTCGTCTAGCATCCAAAGACATTTCGTCAATGTAACTTTGCAAAATTCCTTCCAGAATGTTGTTCAAGTAAGAATCCCCGTTCATGGTTTCATCATAAAAGTATGGGCCTATGATGGTTCCTCTATGAATTCCTGCCCACACCGTAATCCTGGGATCAACCTGCGAATGTGCACCTTCACCCACTGCGGATTTTCGTCATTCTCGTCGCTCCAATAACGATAATTGTAGCGATACAAACTCATCACGATCAATTCTATTATATCTTATTTCCCTTTGAGAACGGACTTTTATTACACCGTGTATAAATACATATATATATTAGATTAAAACTTCAGGATTGGAACCTATTTTGCAATTTTAGTATCTAGTTTCTAGTTTTAACTAGGAATTATTGTTTATTTAATGTTTGTTCATTAAATTACTTATTTTATACTTTTAGCAAGTTTTGAGGATGTCATTAGACGAAAGCGCTTGAGCACCCCTTTGTGTTTCTTTTTCCTTCGTGGTTTTATTCATCATATATATATATATATATATATATATATATATATATATATATATATATATATATATATATATATATATAATATTTTTTTTTTTTTTTTAACTACATGTTCGTTTCCTAAAGGTTATTATACATTCAGAAGTTACTGATAAAAAAGTAATTTAACGTTACGGGGGTAAAGTTAATGTTTAACAAAGTTACGCGTAAGTTACTTCAAAGTAATGTATATGCAGACAGTCAATTACTGAGAAAAAATGCCTGAACATAGAGTGCCCACTTTTTCACATAAAAGGTACGCAAAGAAGAGAACGGGAAAGAACAGATCATATTCGACATAGAAGAAATAGCAAGAGTAGTGAAACATATTTTTTAGAAGAAATGAGAATAATAAAAGCTCAGCTTGCCCTTCTAACAAGGAGAGACAGAACGTCGCAAACATATGCACCACAACATTACGCACATCACCCCCCTATTCAACACCACCCACCAATAATACAACAACAACAGTGGTATCACGGGCCGCAACCCCAATACTCCCAAATGCAGCGGCCCAACCAATAACACCAAACAGGAACCGACAACGACCAGGAAACGACCATCATTTAGGAGAATCGAACACGAAGATTAGAACCCGGTAAAATGTATTATACACAAATATACAAGGCCTCTATACGGACATGCAGACTGCAAATTACAATACTTGCAAAATTTAGCTACGGAAAACCAACATAGATATCATAGCCTAACGGAAACACACTTACATAAGTGCGAAAAAGGCTGGAAAACTGCATCGAGAATACTGAAATAGCATTGCTGGACTACAACATATACAGAGCAGATAGAGTAGCTAGACGAGGAGGAGGGTGTTGTATCTACGTGAAAAACACATACACATGTGAAGTGAGGGTAAAGAAATCAACAGCACAGTTGAAGTTATATATTAGAAGTCAAGAACTGAACCTAACCATTATGAACATCTACAGACCACCAAACACCACAAAAAGTGAATTCCAATTTGCTACAATGAAATAGAAAACATATTAATTACTTGAAACTTCACAACAAATATTCTAATTTTCGGAGATTTTAATTTCCCATTCATATCATGGAAGAAATGACGAAGTTATTATGTTGAGAAGTTTCATGGCAACATTACTAAAGATGACAGAACCCAAGCAACAATGCTATTAGATATTATGGAACATTACGCCCTTACCCAAAAAATCTGTGAAGCCACGAGAAAGGAGAACGTTTTTGGATTAATCTGGACAAAAACAACGCGATAATAATAAATAAAAAAGTACGCACACAAAGTTCTCTCCGACCATAACCTCATCGATATACAATTGAAGTTAGCACCCAGAGGTCCGAAAACGCATCCTAGAGAGGCAGCTGAATATTTGAAGGCTTAAACATAAATTCAAAGAAAGTAAATTGGGAAAACGTAAATAAAGATTTGAAGGAGGTAAATTGGAATTGCTACTACACGAGAAGACTCCACAAGAAATACTATGTATATAATAGAGACGGAAACCAAACCTATAATACTGAAACAATTCCAGAGAGACAGGAAAGAAAACGTAGCAAGCTCGAGAGGAAAATCAGGACTCTATTCAGGCAACGAAGACAAACCGTAAACATCTCCACAGATGCAAAACTGATACAAAGGGACTCAAACTAGAGAGGACTTGGCGAAATAGAAATGGAACCTAAAGCAAACATTCATACATAAAAACGAGGAGGAAAACAAGGTAGCAGAAAACATAAAAAATAACCCAAAATACTTCTACACTTTTGCGAAAAGGAAAATGCAGTGTAAGGAGAGTATTGGACCGTTCATAGACGGGGAGGCCGAATACACAAATGACCCGAAAGAAATAAGTGAACTGCTTAGGTAACAATTTAAATCTGTGTTTAGCACCCCTAAGTCCGAGATGGAAGTGGAAAACCCAGACGAGTTTTTCGACATTGATACAGATCACCAAGAACAAATCTCGGCACACACCTATTAAGGACTTCGAATTCACGGAAGGACGTAATTACGGCCTTATCACAGATGCGAGACAATTCAGCGCCAGGGCCAGACACATGGAGTGCCACATTTCTGAAGAAATGCAGAGAGAGTATTGCAAAACCGCTATACTTACTATGGAGGAAATCACTCGACACAGAACAAATTCCACTCCCCTTAAAGAACGCGAACATTGCCCCCCTATTCAAAGGTGGTAACAGAGCAATGCCCAAAAATTATCGTCCAGTAGCTCTCACAGTCACGCAAAGAACTCAAAGAGTGGTGGTAAACGGAGTTAAATCGGAAGTCTCGGAAGTCGTGAGCTCTGTCCCACAAGGGACAGTATTAGCTCCCTTGCTGTTCATAATAATGATTGCAGATATTGATGCAGATATTAAGGACAGTATTGTATCATGCTTCGCAGATGACACAAAGATATGTAAGGAAATATTGAACGAAGATGACATAAGAAAACTACAAAACGACATTGAAACATTATTCCAGTGGGCAGAAGACAGCAATATGAAGTTCAACGAAGAAAATTCCAACTTCTAAGATATGGTAATAACAAAGAGCTACAGAAAAAAGGGTCAAAACTCCGCAAGCCAATAGATAACACCAATCTACAAGTCAGGGATCTTGGAGTAATAATGTCGTCGGATGCAGAATTCAGAGAGCACTATAAAATCAAAATCACAACGCCTAGAAAAATAAAGGGAATCATCTAGGAGCTTCCGCAGCAGAAAGCAAACATCATGCTCAAATTATGGAAGAGTCTAATCCTACCAATAATTGAGTATTGCTCAGTACTCACAAGCCCACACAGAAAAAGAGACATTGCGAGCATTGAAGCTATACAAAGGACTTTTACGTCTAAGATGAGGAAACGGAAGGTGAAGACTACTGTCTCGACTACAATCCCTGGAACTCTATTCTCTTGAAAGAAGGTGCGAGCGTACAATAATATACATATGAAAATACTTGAGGGCTCTGTCCCTACCTCAGAAATGAAATAGAAACAAACTGGAATGAGAGAAGAGGCAGATTTTGTACGGTCCCAGCTGCAGTGGGGCAAGGAGCCATGAAAATGAGGGTGGAAAATACCCTCAGAATACGGGGCGCAAAGCTTTTCAATGTCCTTCCAAAAGAAGTGAGGAATCTCCAGCACACCAACCTGAATAACTTCAAGAACCAGCTGGACAGATTCTTGTGCAAAGTCCCTTGACCAGCCATGCGTGGCTGGCTACGAGGGCAGGAGGCGATCAGAGAGCAATCCCTCCTTCACCAAGTCCCGCAAATGAGGCGGGATGCTGCAGAGGGGTCGACTGCAGGTCGATCCTGAACCGTCGTTCAAACTCAACAAAAGTAAGTAAGTAAGTAAGTAAGTAAGTAAATTATAGAATTGTTATGTCGGAAAACAGGCACAGAAATAAACTTCAAATGCCGTCCCTGATCTCCACATGTTGTATATGAATGTAAATGAGGAGCTATTGCATGAACACACACACACGATGCATGCGTGGTCACTTTGTCTTCAACATGCTATTTGCTCAGTTTCTCTTAAGCTCTTTCCTAGAGTTGTTCTGACTTATATAAGCGCACCGTTTGCAGTCTTTATTTGATATTTTGTTTCTCTCTCTTTTTTCTTATATTTTCTTCATTTTCTTTATATTTTTTTCTCTTTTTTTAACTCATATTTTCTGTCTTTCTTTTTCATTTTTTTTAACCAAATATTTTCGTGTTTATTAACTTCTCACATTTTTATTTATTTTTCCTGTTCTTTATTCTCTTCTTCTTCTTCTCCTTTTTTTCTTCTTCTTTTTCTTCTTCTTCCTTTTTTCTTTTTCTTCTTCTTCTTCCTATCTTTTTCTTCTTTTTCTTCTTCTTCTTCTTATTTTTTCTTCTTTTTCTTCTTCTTCCTCTTTTCTTCTTCTTCTTCTTCTTCCTCTTTTCTTCTTCTTCTTCCTCTTTTCTTCTTCTTCTTCTTCTTCCTCTTTTCTTCTTCTTCTTCCTCTTTTCTTCTTCTTCTTCTTCTTCCTCTTTCCTTCTTCTTCTTCCTCTTTTTCCTCTTCATAATGTTGAACTAAATCTAATTTAAATGTATTTTGCACTTCTTAAAATTTTTGCGCCGCCGAGAAGTCTCGCTCGCTTCTTCTTTCACGAAAAGCAGAGCGAATAACGTTCCTTTGCTTATTACTTTAAATTTGATGAATTCATTCAAGCAAATGTGTTTGCAATGATGTCCCAATATCTATCTATCTATCTATCTATCTATCTGTGTGTGTGTGTGTGAATTTCTCTCTCTCTCTCTCTCTCTCTCTCTCTCTCTCTCTCTCTCTCTCTCTCTCCCCCCTTACAGAAACACCATACCACATGCTTGTAAAAATATGAGCAAACATGAGCCAGTGAAATTAAGAAAACTCAAATCCTTTTTACATTCAAGACGTGTATGACCACATGCGGAGTTCGGACAACATTCACGAGAAACAGTTCGAATCACATAGATACCGCGTACATCTTTCCTTCAACCTGACCACACCATAAACTGACTAACCCAAATAACGAAAGATTTCAGTTCTAACCTATTTGACCCTATAATAAATGTAGCATCCCTGCATAGCAATAAGCTTGGCTGGTAATGAAAATACACTCTGCCACATTATACCTAATATATTCGGCTCTTATAGCGTTATACATATCTCTATTGTAAAGGATACTATAATAAATGTCTGAAAAAAGGACGTATTTACCACATAAAATCTAAACACATAATATATATATATATGAAGGCTATTATTTCCTCATTATTCCGTAAGTTTTATGACCCTTAGGGGTAAAATTTTAAAGCAAGAGGCTCGACCTTTGTATAAGAATAATTTGTTCTATACGATTCACAAGGAAAATATGATCGTGGCACACCATTCGCCATAAAATTTATTCCCATTATCATTGCTGTTACATTACCGCCAAGGATATTTATTAACATATATATATACACACACATACATACGTACATACATACGTATATATGTATGTATATATATATACTTATCATACTGTATGGTGGCTTCGAATGTTCGAATGACGGTTCAGGATCGACCTGTATGGATCGATCCTTCCATAGCATCCCGCTTTATTTGTCGGGTTTGATAAAGAAGGGAGTTGACTTCCACTCTTATATATATATGGGACAAAAGAACCAAGGTGGTTCTAAACATTTAATTGCCCAATATAGCTTTAAATCATTCACTACCTATTTTCAAGGTAAAAAAAATTTAAATTAAAATTAAAGTCTTTTTTTAACATTTTTATCTGTTTTTATAATTTTTAGAACTACTTTTAAAAATTAAAAAAAGTTCAGTGAAATTATTTCAAAAAGGTTCGATTTGGGTTACCTTGAAATAATAATAATAATTATTATTATTATTATTATTATTGTTATTATTATTGACGCCGACCAGGAGTGTATGCGGGTATTTGTTCATATTTTGTGGAAACTTATTCAAAATTTTAAAAACGGAATCTGATCGTCATATGTTCATCGTTTGCTTAATTAACATTTTAATTTCATCCTTTATAAGATCTCTCTCTCTCTCTCTCTCTCTCTCTCTCTCTCTTAGCGGCATTGAAACTCGGGGACATTCAAAGAGTTGCTAGACACATACACGGGACAGACATCCAATTACAGAAAACACGCTCACACATTTGCCTGCCTTGTTAATATGTCTAAGAATAAAATAGAACAGAAAAATAGTTTGTTGGAGCAATTTCATAACGAACAACAAATATAAAAATAAAATAATGCATGGCATGGATTAGGTGAGGTGGAGTTGCGTTTCTGCAGTCACGATTTCTTTTGTCGCTTTCTTGGGTGGCTGGATGCACGTGACGGGTGAGGGCATGGTGTGGAAAATATGATTTCTGTTCTTAATTCCTGTTTCCACCCCTTTCCTGCAGAAGCACTTCGTCACTTTGCTGGTGTGATGGCTTTGCGCGTACATGGGTGTAGACATGGAGAGTTTAACTTTTACCTCTCTCTTAATTCTTTTGGGGCTAGCCTGAAGGGGGTCATGGGGTCTTGGGGTCTTTGTTGGACCGATACATCGGTAAATAGAACAGTAAAATTTTTTAGAATCAAAACCATATGTTTGAGGTTTTTGTGACGATACCAAGTGGTAATGTGCATTGTCACAAGTATATTGTTGGTTAGTTTATACAACGGTACTATCTAGTGTACGATCTCTATGTGTGCATGGCCTACTGTGGAGCTAGCTTATATATTCTCCTCTTCTTGTAAAATTTCCAGGGCTACTTTTCTAGGGGTCAGATATATTTTTCAACCTTTTCCGTACCCACCTCCTGCGGGGAGGAGCGGAGGTTGGGATAAGAGGAACCTCCCCGAGTGGATCGAAATGTCTTTGAGGCTTCCTCTTGTAACTCTCTCTCTCTCTCTCTCTCTCTCTCTCTCTCTCTCTCTTTACCTTCCTTATTTTCTGTTATTTTTATTTCCTGAGTTTACCTTCCACTTTTTCTCGTCTGTTCATTGTCTTTGTTCCTCTTTCATGCCTCCATCATAAACTTTGTCCTGTTCAGCATTTATTTCGACACGTTTTTTCCTTCCTCGAACATTTAAATATTCATTGCACACACGCGCGTTTGAAGTACACTTAAATGCGTGCAGGATCCTTAACCCAAAGTACGTGGATCGTTACACCGCTTCGCTAGATAGGATCTCTTCTGGAGTTCCCACGTTTAGTGTTCTCTAAAATCCCAACCAAGGCAATAGAGACAGATGTAATAAAAAAAATGTTAAACACGGATCATCATCGTGGTTCATTTATTTTTTCTAGTGTAAACATCTTCAATGTGTACAGTTGTAACTACAGTGGTTGTGTAGATTATTTGTACTGTACCGTACTAAGACAGTAGATAAATTAGAGTAGATTTTACTATTGCGGTGTTGGTAGATTACTTTCCATTCATTGTTATCATTTTCATTCCTAAAGTGAGAAATCCAAATTTGGGCCAAGAATTTCTTCATTTCAGAAAGAATGTTATTCCTACTCCCCGTAAAAGCGACAAATAAGAATGACATATTTCTTAACTTAACTGAACTTAACCTAACCTGATGTAGCAATAACCTATCTTAATTTAACCTAGCCTGAACCAAAGTGGGAAAGACGTGGATGAGAATGTTATGAATTGGGAATGGATCAATTTGAGAATTGCCTCCTTTACCTTCTTTCTCACTCTATATATATTTTTTAGGTAATCTTACGAAACTAAAGTTATGTATATTAACCCTTTAACGCCGACTGTTGCCTTATGGTAACATGAGCTTGACAACCGATTTTAAGCCTTACGATCTGAATACTAGAGGTTATTTTGGCTTGAACATGAAATTTTTTTAAAATCAAACTTCCATAATTCAATCATGAAAGGGTTAATAGCTCATGTAGTAAATATTTTCACTAGCTATAAGACAACATACACACACACACTTAAAGGTCATATAACAAAGGGGACAAACAGCTTTACGTGGGATCCGAACCAGGTCTCATAATATTTAAATAAATTTTACCTTAATATATTTTGTAGTTAAAGGGGATTGTAAAAGTGGGATGCAAATCACACTGAATTTCCACGCAATACACACACAAAAGTCTTCCGTAAGACAAATATTAAATTTTTTCCCAATGCATTGTTAAAATAAACTTAGGAAAGGTTCCTCTCGGATTAGGTTCCAAAATAGGGACCCCCATAGATAATAACAGAGAAACTTACTGGCCCTCTTTTTGACCCATATACCAAAAAAGGAACCCATACGGTCTCAATGTTAGGGACTCTCTATTACTTAGGATGTTAATGTTAAAAGAAAAACATTTAAGTATCTCGACTCGAAGGCTTTACAAACTTTCATCTTTACTTTATATATATATATATATATATATATATATATATATATATAATACATATTATCAGTCTAACTCATCCCTCATCACTTAACAATTAATAATTTATAATTTCTCTTTAAGGATAATTGCGTTCAACTGCTACAGAACGTACAATAAACACAGCTGTCTCTCTCTCTCTATATATATATATACAGAAATATTTTTTTTTTCAGAACTGGTTATTACTGTTAGTGATAACAAAATACCAGATTTTTCCTTATCACTATGGAAATGTATATAGGTATCGTAACTAAAATTTATGGGTTACCCTCACCACAGCGATGCCACAGAACTGAAATATCTGACAATCAACCAGATTTGCGTTGAGATTTTTCCCCATAAGTAATTACTAAAGATAATTCTCTATAGAGTAAATATCTATGATCACCCTTATCTAAACATCATACAGTCTATATATATATATATATATATATATATATATATATATTATATGTATGTATGTATTTATGTATGTATGTATGTCGTATACACCCAACGCTCGTAGCTTAGTATGTAATAATCATAAAAAATAGTAAAAATATTTTAGTGGAGAGGACCAGAAAGTGGCATAGCGTTCAGATCAACTCATTCGCTCCCATTATCTTACTCCTGTGAGATATATATTATTATTAGCAGGTATTATCGGGATTCGAACCCCCGATCTCTTCACTTCGCTTATTATAGGGAAACGGGGTGACCCACTGAACAAGCCAGCGTCATTGGTTTCGTGGATAACTCTATGTAGTCAACCATATTCAACACACACACACACGCAATATACATACATGTATACAACCGTACACATAAATATACACAAAAATCGTATGCATACATATATACATGAAAACGAGGATGGAAAATACCCTCAGAATACGGGGCCCAAAGCTTTTCAATGTCCTTCCAAAAGAAGTGAGGAATCTCCAGCACACCGACCTCAATAACTTCAAGAACCAGCTGGACAGATTCTTTGTGCAAAGTCCCTGACTAGCCATGCGTGGCTGGTTACGAGGGCAGGAGGCAATCAGAGAGCAATTCCCTCCTTCACCAAGTCCCGCAAATGAGGCGGGATGCTGCAGAGGGGTCGACCGCAGGTCGATCCTGAACCGTCGGTCAAACTCAACAAAAGTAAGTAAGTAAGTAAGAAAGTAAGAAAGTAAGTAAATTATAGAATTGTTTTGTCGGAAAACAGGCACAGAAATAAACTTCAAATGCCGTCCCTGATCTCCACATGTTGTATATGAATGTAAATGAGGAGCTATTGCATGAACACACACACACACGATACATGCATGGTCACTTTGTCTTCAACATGCTATTTGCTCAGTTTCTCTTATGCTCTTTCCTAGAGTTGTTCTGACTTATATAAGCGCACCGTTTGCAGTCTTTATTTGATATTTTGTTTCTCTCTTTTTTCTTGTATTTTCTTCATTTTCTTTATATTTTTTTTTCTCTTTTTTTAACTCATATTTTCTCTTTCTTTTTTCATTTTTTTTAACCAAACATTTTCGTGTTTATTAACTTCTCACATTTTTATTTATTTTTCCTGTTCTTTATTCTCTTCTTCTTCTCCTTTTTTTCTTCTTCTTTTTCTTCTTCTTCCTTTTTTCTTTTTCTTCTTCTTCTTCCTATTTTTTTCTTCTTTTTCTTCTTCTTCTTCTTATTTTTTCTTCTTTTTCTTCTTCTTCCTCTTTTCTTCTTCTTCTTCTTCTTCCTCTTTTCTTCTTCTTCTTCCTCTTTTCTTCTTCTTCTTCTTCTTCCTCTTTTCTTCTTCTTCTTCCTCTTTTCTTCTTCTTCTTCTTCTTCCTCTTTCCTTCTTCTTCTTCCTCTTTTTCCTCTTCATAATGTTGAACTAAATCTAATTTAAATGTATTTTGCACTTCTTAAAATTTTTGCGCCGCCGAAGAAGTCTCGCTTCGCTTCTTTCTTTCACGAAAAGCAGAGCGAATAACGTTCCTTTGCTTATTACTTTAAATTTTGATGAATTCATTCAAGCAAATGTGTTGCAATGATGTCCCAATATCTATCTATCTATCTATCTATCTATCTGTGTGTGTGTGTGTGTGAATTTCTCTCTCTCTCTCTCTCTCTCTCTCTCTCTCTCTCTCTCTCTCTCTCTCTCTCCCCACCTTACAGAAACACACATACACACATGCTTGTAAAAATATGAGCAAACATGAGCCAGTGAAATTAAGAAAACTCAAATCCTTTTTACATTCAAGACGTGTATGACCACATGCGGAGTTCGGACAACATTCACGAGAAACAATTCGAATCACATAGATACCGCGTACATCTTTCCTTCAACCTGACCACACCATAAACTGAACTTAACCCAAATAACGAAAGATTTCAGTTCTAACCTATTTGACCCTATAATAAACAGTGTAGCATCCCTGCATAGCAATAAGCTTGGCTGGTAATGAAAATACACTCTGCCCACATTATACCTAATATATTCGGCTCTTATAGCGTTATACATATTCTCTATTGTAAAGGATACTATAATAAATGTCTGAAAAAAAGGACGTATTTACCACATAAAATCTAAACACATATATATATATATATGAAGGCTATTATTCCTCATTATTCCGTAAGTTTATGACCCTTAGGGGTAAAATTTTAAAGCAAAGAGGCTCGACCTTTGTATAAGAATAATTTGTTCTATACGATTCACAAGGAAAATATGATCGTGGCACACCATTCGCCATAAAATTTATTCCCATTATCATTGCTGTTACATTACCGCCAAGGATATTTATTAACATATATATATACACACACATACATACGTACATACATACGTATATATGTATGTATATATATATACTTATCATACTGTATGGTGGCTTCGAATGTTCGAATGACGGTTCAGGATCGACCTGTATGGATCGATCCTTCCATAGCATCCCGCTTTATTTGTCGGGTTTGATAAAGAAGGGAGTTGACTTCCACTCTTATATATATATGGGACAAAAGAACCAAGGTGGTTCTAAACATTTAATTGCCCAATATAGCTTTAAATCATTCACTACCTATTTTCAAGGTTAAAAAAAAATTTAAATTAAAATTAAAGTCTTTTTTAACTTTTTTATCTGTTTTTATAATTTTTAGAACTACTTTTAAAAATTAAAAAAAGTTCAGTGAAATTATTTCAAAAAGGTTCGATTTGGGTTACCTTGAAATAATAATAATAATAATTATTATTATTATTATTATTATTGTTATTGTTATTATTATTGACGCCGACCAGGAGTGTATGCGGGTATTTGTTCATAATTTGTGGAAACTTATTCAAAATTTTAAAAACGTATTCTGATCGTCATATGTTCATCTTTTGCCTAATTAACATTTTAATTTCGTCCTTTATAAGATCTCTCTCTCTCTCTTAGCGACTCGGCGGCATTGAAACTCGGGGACATTCAAAGAGTTGCTAGACACATACACGGGACAGACATCCAATTACAGAAAACACGCTCACACATTTGCCTGCCTTGTTAATATGTCTAAGAATAAAATAGAACAGAAAAATAGTTTGTTAGAGCAATTTTGTAACGAACAACAAATAAAAAATAAAATAATGCATGGCATGGATTAGGTGAGGTGGAGTTGCGTTTCTGCAGTCACGATTTCTTTTGTTGCTTTCTTGGGTGGCTGGATGCACGTGACGGGTGAGGGCATGGTGTGGAAAATATGATTTCTGTTCTTAATTCCTGTTTCCACCCCTTTCCTGCAGAAGCACTTCGTCACTTTGCTGGTGTGATGGCTTTGCGCGTACATGGGTGTAGACATGGAGAGTTTAACTTTTACCTCTCTCTTAATTCTTTTGGGGCTAGCCTGAAGTGGGTCATGGGGTCTTAGGGTCTTTGTTGGACCGATACATCGGTAAATAGAACAGTAAATATTTTGTATAGAATCAAAACCATATGTTTGAGGTTTTTGTGACGATACCAAGTGGGTAATGTGCGATTGTCACAAGTATATTGTTGGTTAGTTTATACAACGGTACTATCTAGTGTACGATCTCTATGTGTGTATGGCCTACTGTGGAGCTAGCTTATATATTCTCCTCTTTCTTGTAAAATTTCCAGGGCTACTTTTCTAGGGGTCAAGATATATTTTCAACCTTTTTCCGTACCCACCTCCTGCGGGGAGGGAGCGGAGGTTGGGATAAGAGGAACCTCCCCGAGTGGATCGAAATGTCTTTGAGGCTTCCTCTTGTAACTCTCTCTCTCTCTCTCTCTCTCTTACCTTCCTTATTTTCTGTTATTTTTATTTCCTGAGTTTACCTTCCACTTTTCTCATCGTCTGTTCATTGTCTTTGTTCCTCTTTCATGCCTCCATCAATAAACTTTGTCCTGTTCAGCATTTATTTCGACACGTTTTTCCCTTCCTCGAACCATTTAAATATTCATTGCACACACGCGCGTTTGAAGTACACTTAAATGCGTGCAGGATCCTTAACCCAAAGTACGTGGATCGTTACACCGCTTCGCTAGATAGGATCTCTTCTGGAGTTCCCACGTTTAGTGTTCTCTAAAATCCCAACCAAGGCAATAGAGACAGATGTAATAAAAAAAATTTTAAACATGGATCATCATCGTGGTTCATTTATTTTTTCTAGTGTAAACATCTTCAATGTGTACAGTTGTAACTACAGTGACTGTGTAGATTATTTGTACTGTACCGTACTAAGACAGTAGATAAATTAGAGTAGATTTTACTACTGCTGTGTTGGTAGATTACTTTCCATTCATTGTTATCATTTTCATTCCTAAAGTGAGAAATCCAAATTTGGGCCAAGAATTTCTTCATGTCAGAAAAAATGTTATTCCTACTCCCCGTAAAAGCGACAAATAAGAATGACTAATATTTCTTAACTTAACTGAACTTAACCTAACTTGATGTAGCAATAACCTATCTTAATTTAACCTGGCCTGAACCAAAGTGGGAAAGATATGGATGAGAATGTTATGAAGTGGGAATGGATCAATTTGAGAATTGCCTCCTTTACCTTCTTTCTCACTCTATATATATTTTTTAGGTAATCTTACGAAACTAAAGTTATGTATATTAACCCTTTAACGCCGACTGTTACCTTATGGTAACATGAACTTGACAACCTATTTTAAGCCTTACGATCTGAATACTAGAGGTTATTTTGGCTTGAACATGAAATTTTTTTAAAATCAAACTTCCATAATTCAATCATGAAAGGGTTAATAGCTCATGTAGTAAATATTTTCACTAGCTATAAGACAACATACTTATACACACACACACACTTAAAGGTCATATAACGAAGGGGACCAACAGCTTTACGTGGGATCCGAACCAGGTCTCATAATATTTAAATAAATTTTACCTTAATATATTTTGTAGTTAAAGGGGAATTGTAAAAGTGGGATGCAAATCACACTGAATTTCACGCATACACACACAAAGTCTTCCGTAAGACAAAATATTAAATTTTTTCCCAAATGCATGTTAAAATAAACTTAGGAAAGGTTCCTCTCGGAATTAGGTTCCAAAATAGGGACCCCCATAGATAATAACAGAGAACTTACTGGCCCTCTTTTTGACCCTATATACCAAAAATGGGAACCCATACGGTCTCAATGTTAGGGACTCTCTATTACTTAGGATGTTAATGTTAAAAGAAAAACATTTAAGTATCTCGACTCGAAGGCTGTACAAACTTTCATCGTTACTATATATATATATATATATATATATATATATATATATATATATATATTATCAGTCTAACTCATCCCTCATCACTTAACAATTAATAATTTATAATTTCTCTTTAAGGATAATTGCGTTCAACTGCTACAGAACGTACAATAAACACAGCCGTCTCTCTCTCTCTCTATATAATATATATATATACAGAAATATTTATTTTTTTCAGAACTGGTTATTACTGTTAGTGATAACAAAATACCAGATTTCCTTATCACTATGGAAATGTATATAGGTATCGTAACTAAAATTTATGGGTTACCCTCACCACAGCGATGCCACAGAACTGAAATATCTGACAATCAACCAGATTTGCGTTGAGATTTTTCCCCATAAGTAATTACTAAAGATAATTCTCTATAGAGTAAATATCTATGATCACCCTTATCTAAACATCATACAGTCTATATATACAGTATATATATATATATATATATATATATATATATATATATATATATATATAATATATATATATGTATGTATTTATGTATGTATGTATGTCGTATACACCCAACGCTCGTAGCTTAGTATGTAATAATCATAAAAAATAGTAAAAATATTTTAGTGGAGAGGACTAGAAAGTGGCATAGCGGATCAACTCATTCGCTCCCATTATCTTACTCCTGTGAGATATATATCATTATTAGCAGGTATTATCGGGATTCGAACCCCCGATCTCTTCACTTCGCTTATTATAGGGAAACGGGGTGACCCACTGAACAAGCCAGCGTCATTGGTTTGGTGGGTAACTCTATGTAGTCAACCATATTCAACATACACACACACACACACACAGTATACACACATGTATACAACCGTACACATAAATATACACAAAAATCGTATGCATACATATATACATGAAAACGAGGATGGAAAATACCCTCAGAATACGGGGCCCAAAGCTTTTCAATGTCCTTCCAAAAGAAGTGAGGAATCTCCAACACACCGACCTGAATAACTTCAAGAACCAGCTGGACAGATTCTTTGTGCAAAGTCCCTGACCAGCCATGCGTGGCTGGCTACGAGGAGAGGAGGAGATCAGACAGCAATTCCCTCCTTCACCAAGTTCCGCAAATGAGGCGGGATGCTGCAGAGGGGTCGACCGCAGGTCGATCCTGAACCGTCTCGTTCAAACTCAACAAAAGTAACATATATATATATAATATGCAATATATAATATACATATATATAATATACAGTATATTATATATACATATATATAATATGCAATATATAATATATATAATATATAATATATATATAATATATATATATATATATATATATATATATATATAATATACATATATATATAATATACATATATATATAATATACATATATATATAATATACAATATACATATATAATATACAATATACATATAATATATATATATATATATATATATATATATATATATATATATATATATATAATATATATAATATATAATATAAAATATATAATATACAATATATATAATATTATATACAAAATTATTGCAAACTATCCCATTATAGCTTGATTAGTACTTGTTTAAGAGTTGCCTCTCCGAGCGCATTATATCGTTGAAGAGAGAACATCAAACTCCGTAATTAGATGAAAACAAGTCCTCGCTTTCATATTTATTTATATCCTGTCCTTTGTAGATTCCCAGAAAAAAAGGATTAAGAAACGAAGCAAAGACGACGACGCAGAGGAAAGCATAAGGAACTCCGTATCTGAGGAACGTAATAATGGGGAGGTAAATATTAATGTTCTGAAGGGGAGTTACAGACAGTTCGTGAAGGAAAGGGAGATACAGCGAGAGAGAGAGAGAGAGAGAGAGAGAGAGAGGAATTATGAAAAGCGCAGATGGTGATAACACGTAACGAAAGAGATATATTTAATAAATGTTAATGAAAACAGCAGCATATGTTTATCCCCCAATAATATAAATAATAAATTAATACTATTTCATTTGTATACTTAGGGTTAAATAGATGAAATAATAAGCAAATATATTTTAACTATATATATATATATTATATATCTATATATATCTATATATTTATTGTGTGTGTGTGTGTGTGTATATATACTTATATATTATATATATATGTGTTGTGTGTGTATCTATATATATATATATCTATATATGTCTATCTATATATATATATATTGTGTTGTGTGTGTGTGTGTATATATATCTATATCTATCTATTCTATCTCTCTGTGTGTGTGTGTGTGTGTGTGTGTATATGTGTATATATATATATATATATATATATATATATATATATATATATATATATATATATATATATTATGTTACAGTCAGTGTCTAAAATTAAGCAATTTATAAATTGACTGAAGTTTTAGGCAGTGTCAAATGCTCGATTTACTTAATACCTAATTAAACCTAACCTAACCTAACCAAGGCAACATATTGGGAAATAACAGTGGCCATGCATGTGCACCATTAACAAAAAGGTTAGGTTGGGTTAGGTTAAGTTTGTGTATATCACCAATATGACACTGCCTAAAATTTCAGTCAATTTAGAAATTGTCTAATTTTACATATTGACTTTAATATATACTAACATTATGTAAGTATATATATCTACACACACACACACCACACACACACACACAAAGACATTGGCAAATGCTTCATACCCAGCGGCATAGAATATAAGATAGTTCAGTGGTTCCATATGGCCCGTACCAAAAGCTCTTAATTAATCCACTAATGATACCACATTAGCTTTCATTAGTGCTGCAAAAGATTGAAAGATTCGCATTAATGCAGAATCCGAACTCTTTAACAATATAACATTTTGAGAGCTCTAACTAATGGAAACTGTACATGGAAAATAATTACCTTATCTCCAAATTTCCCCTCGATCCCCCTCCCCCACTTTTCCCCTCTCACCCCTCACTCCTTTTCCACCCCCTTTCTCAAAAATGTGAAGATCCAAAATTTTTTTTTTTTTTTTGTAAACTTTAGTTGTGTTTATATATTTTTTTATTTCCTACACATCCACAAGGAAAAGAAAAACAAAGCAAGGAAATTTTTTTTTTTCCTCGTGGGTATATATCACATTAATTGTACGTATTTAATTATTTCTTCCCATATATATATATATATATATATATATATATATATATATATATATATACAGGGTGGGCCGTAAGTTTCCATACATAGGAAAAATTAAACGTTTGTTTTTATGTTTCAGATACCCTAAGAATATGCGTTTGACGTAAGATCTTGTTTACTGATGAAGCAAATTTTTACGTCAATGGAGAGGTTAATCGGCAAAACATACGTTATTGGAGTAATGCTAACCCTAACTGGCTGAGTCCGACGAAGATGCAAGGTGCCGGTAAAGTGATGGTGTGGGCCGGATATGGGGTGACAGAATTATTGGACCAATTTTTGTCAGTGGAAATCTTAATGCCGAAAGGTATCTTAACATGTTGCAAGAAGAGATTTTCCCATCCCTGCTAAACGAGGAAGGTAACTTCCCAGTTTACTTCCAGCAAGATGGAGCTCCACCTCATTATGGTCTTCACGTGCGTCGGTATTTGGATCAGCAGCAGTTTCCGGATGCTTGGATTGGTCGGCGTGGTCCTGTGGAGTGGCCTCCCAGATCCCCATGGTGTATCAGGAAAAGATACGAGACATAAATCATCTAAAGGAACGTATCACCAACGCCATTACAAGCATAACGTCAACTGTGCTAATGCGTGTTCATCAACAGTGGGGAACACGTATTGAAATGTGTTTTCAAAACAATGGCAACCATGTAGAGCATATTATATAAATAAAAATGGTTGTCCATAACAAAATGTTTATTTTTCCTATGTATGGAAACTTACGGCCCACCCTGTGTATTATATATATATATATATATATAACTTATTATTGGAGCAAGTGTAGTTTACGTTCCCCTGACGCAAAGGGGACACAAACTACACTAGGTCAAAGTTGGGGGACGTAAACTGCACTAGGATCTTTAGGAGACATTTTTTAAATGAATCCATCAAATAAAACGTTAAAACGGATCACCTGAAGATCAGGGCCCCCAGCCTTCGTTAGTTAGCCTTATAAGGCTAACTAACGAAAATATCACGACTTCACTTAACCAATCGTCAATGGCGTACAGTTGACCTAACGACTGGTTAGTTAGTTTTTTTTTTTTTTTTTCTCATGATGCATCATGAAAAAGAAAAACTATGGTATTTGTCATTTACCATTACTTATTCGGACTATAGTGGATTTAATTTTCCCAGAAGAGTTCCTTGTTCCATGCACGGTCTGTGTTTAACATTATATATATATATATATATATATATATATATTATATATATTGACGATTGGTTAGGTTAAGTCGTAATATTTTCGTTAGTTTTAACGTTTAATTTGATTAGGTATACGCGAACAAAGTTGGGGAACGTAAACTACACTAGGCACCACAGGGGGACGTAAACTACACTTGCTCCTTATTATTATATATACATAACAGGACGGCTAGTATAAATGCGAAATAAGTTAAGCCTGGAAAAACTTTCTATAACTCCTCTTATCATCATTGTTTAATTGTTAATTATATTCAGATAACAAACTCTTAAATATTTTTCATGAAAAATAATTGAAATTAAAATGCAAAGAAATATGAAACTCCTTTTGAAGATGGAAGAATTAATTAATTATTCTTGGTTAAAAATTAACAAGGATATTTTATTTTAGAATATTTAAATTGTTTAAATCGATATTGTCTGTGGTCATTTTTTTTTTTTTTTTTGACTGAAAATATAGAAAAGTAAGGGCAGTATCTTCAGATTTTGTCTTTCATACCATGATTTAGCGAGTTCGGCGAGTAAAATGTTTGCCCGACTATCACGCCACCTATGTTCGTTAATCCGAATTTGAAATTGGCGTGTTTGTCTGTCAATATAAGATGAATTGTATTAATAATAAGCATATCAGAGATGAGCGAAGGTATTCTGGAGGTTTCTTATTCTTCGACGTGGGAAATTTAAAGATTCTAAGTTGAAAATAGTCTACATTTCAAATTAATTTCAGGAAAAAATTTTATAATTAACTTTGTTAATCATAAATTCTTTTTGAAATATCATGAAAATGTTAAGTCCGTTAAAAGAGAAATTAAAAAATATTTAACATTTTAACACTGAAGCTCTTTCATAATTTTTTTCTGTTAATTTAATAGTTAAACATTTATCATTATCATTATCATCATTATCATTATTATCATTATAATTATTATCATTATCATTATCATCATCTTGCGCAAAAGCTAATAGGATGTTAGGCTTCATAGCGCGTAATTTCGAATTTTAATCGAAGGATATTATATTGCCCCTTTACAAGTCCCTAGTCAGGCCTCATTTAGAATATGCAGTTCAGTTTTGGTGCCCGTACTTGCGTGAGGATATTGATAGTTAGAAAAGGTTCAGCGTCGTGCCACGAAACTTATTCCGTCATTGCGCAATAAGCCTTATGAAGATAGGATTAAAGAGTTAGACTTGTATTCACTCGAAACTAGAAGATTAAGGGGGGAGCTTATTGAAGTTTTCAAAATCGTTAATAACGTCGATAACGTAAATTTTGATAAATTGTTCACTTTCGATAATAGTAATACTCGCAATAACGGATTTAAGTTGCGTGGCAGACGTTTCATTACTAATATCGCTAAAAACTTCTTTACGTTTAAAGTAATTGATAAATGGAATAATCTTCCCGCGTCAGTCGTTCATTCTACCAGCGTTAATATGTTTAAGAACCGTCTTGACAGACATTTTAAAAGTATTAACGTTGTTTAAAATTAAAAAACAAAGTTAACAACAGGAGCTCTGGTGGTGGTGCTCGAGGATGAGTCTGTTGACGATGAATGCCAGCTTGTGACATGCCAGCGTGTGATGCCAGCAAAAAAAAAAAAAAAAAAAAAAGACTAACACGAACGTAGATGTAGCTCGTAGCATAAACTAACCCACTTTTTGTTTAACTGTACCTACTTTTTTTTTTTTTGTCTGTAACACACTTTCCTTGCATGTTTGTAGTTTGCATGGTATGACAGTGAGTTAAGACTGTGTTTGCATTGATTGTAAGCGTTCTTATTTTACTTCTTTTCATCTTTCACCCCTCTCCTATTTTCTCCGACTATTTTTCTGACTTGTCGGCAATGGTCAGCGGATGATGATGGTGAGACTTTTTTCCCCTTTTTCTGAATGAATGTTAACCCACGAATGATAGGTGTTGCTCCTTACTTAACCCCTTATCCTCTTCTCTTCTCTTAACCCCCTACTCTTTCCTTTCTCTCGGGCTAGCCTTAGAGTGGATCTTAGGGTCTTTGTTAGCCTTAGCTTCTGTAGATCTGTAGATCTGTAGATCATTATTATCATAATCATTATCATTATTTATATTGTGTAAAAAACCTGAGTTAAATAACTACAGTATAAAACTTATTTCATCAAATGAAATATTCTCAAAGAGATGAAATAAGACGAAAGCATTTCTGTTATTAATAAATGAATAAATAAACAGTTAGTCTATTTTAATAAAAAAAATAATATATTATTTACATTTATTTAATATATTATAACGATTTTTTTTTATGCATAATATTTAAAAACTTATCATAATATTTTATCACAGTTATATACTGTATATTTAAGCACTAATGATAATAAAAGCATTTATTGAAAGGTCCGCAGTCAAAAAAAAAAAAAAGAAAAAGTTATATTTGGATGTTATTATCAAACAAAGCTTATACCAATATTTAATTTTTAAGTTCCATATATATATATATATACATATATATATATAATATATATGATGAATAAAACCACGAAGGAAAGGAAACACAGAATGGTGCTCCAGCGCTTTCGTCTAATGACATCCTCAGGATGTCATTAGACGAAAGCACTTGAGCACCATTCTGTTTCCTTTCCTTCGTGGTTTTATTCATCATAAATATTTTTCACGTGTTACTTTCGTGAAATAATTTTCATATATATATATATATATATATGCGCCTCGGTGGTGTAACTACGAATCCACTGGCCGCAAGTTCGATACCCCGGTAACGGCAGTTAACGCGCAGCAAACCCAGCTATACTTTGGGTATAGGTATGAGTGTTGGTGTACCTTAGAAATATATATATATATATATATATATATATATGTATTGAGCACTTTGTAATTTCCTACCCCACGACCCGTGGTGGGTCGTAGTTCGGATTCCACGTTAAGCTGAAGGTCTCAGGTTGAGCAACAAGCTTGACCTTTCGTCAGAATGAACAATTCGGGCGGAAGCAAAACCAAGGTTGTGTATGTATATATATATATATATATATATATATACACACACAGTGTGTGTGTATATATATGTGTACACACACACACACACACACACACACACACACATATATATATATATGGGTTATTAAGTTGCATTCTGTATTAAATTTCTTTTCTTTATATATTTTATATTAATATTATATTAAATTATTAGGTATATATTTATTAAATTATATTATTTTATAATATATTTTATTACTCTTATTCAATGGACTGTAGAGAGAGCTCTATTTTCCCGCATGCAGTGATTCAGTAACCTACCCGCATTTCACATTCAACTTATATATATATATATACACTCGTGTGTGTGTGTGTGTGTGTGTGTGTGTGTGTGTGTGTGTGTATACAGGGTGGCCCATAAATCCCAATCAGTTATAATTAAAGCGAAAAATCCATCTAGCGGAACTCACACTGACGTAATCGATTACTAAGGAAAGAATATTTGTCGAGATTCTTATATTTTCCACTTTGATTAATCACTAACTATTTCTAAACTTATTATAAACTTTGTTTTGTTTGATTTTTTGGTATTTTCGCTTTAATTATAACCGATTGGGACTTATGGGCCACCCTATATATATATATATATATATATATAAGCAAACAACCACAAGGAAAAGGAAACACAAAGTCCGAGCGCTTTCGTGATATATTCACATTATCAAGGAAGAACAGAAAATAGACGGAGATTACAAAGTATTTGAGTTAAATAGACAAGCAAAAAATTCACAATTGGCACCTCAAATTAAAGGCCTTAAAGCCCTCTAAAGATTTTTTCCCCAAATTGATAACATAATCTGTAGGCAGCTAAATAACTGAATAAAAAATATATACTGTATAGATGAAATTAGACAAAAAGAAAACCAATACAGAGAACAAAAATTATTATAATGGTTATTAACATTTAATTAAAACAGGCAATTAATAGGCAAGAATTTAATGAAAAACAAATAGATGACGTAGATAACAAATAGAAAACATAATCTGTAGGCTGATTAATTACTATACAGATGAAATTAGACAAAACACCAGTACAGAAAACCTAAAAAAAATTTAAAAAAATAATTATTATAATGGTTATTAACACTAATATTTAATTGAAATAGGAAAAATTACAAGGCCCGAAATTAATGAAAACAAAGGGAAAGTTGCCATCGTCTTACAGAATTATTACAAAATTTCAACAAACAATCTGGAAAAAAATAGTTATCCCAACAGCAACCCACTTCAAATATCCAATAAACCACCCAGCAACCAAAGATTATACACGAAAGAAATATTACAATTAAACTAGACACATAAGAATGTTAACAGTTCTTACAATAATATTTATTTATTTAACCAGGGCAAACCATTAAGAGGCAAAAAATGCAATTAAGAAAACAGTAGGCCCATCGCCAACTTACTGACAATATACGAATCTAATTTGTACAACCCAGGGCTAATATTAAAGACCAAATCCGCATTATTCTTGATCACACTTGATTCCAATATATTTCTGCTAACAATAGATTTACTAAACCTTAATTTAGAAGCATTTTTCCAATCAATGGGATGATTAGAATCTCTTACGTGAATGAAAATGGCGTTAGATTCCTGACCACTTCTTATACTGTATTGATGCTGTTTAATACGTAACTCAAGAGTCTTACCAGTTTGGCCAATGTAAAATTTATTACATATTGTGCAAGGGATTTTATATACACACCCATGTTCACTTAAAGGGGAGTTCTTAATCAATGAATTCTTAATGACATCCAAATTTTTGAACGCAATATTTACGTTAAAAGTCCTCAGCAGGTTCGGTAAGCTTTGATGTTACCGCTTTATTTACAAGAGTCCCGGTGGAGGACCTTTTAGTGTTTCTTTCGGAAGAATTGGTTAAGCATAATTTGCCTTTACCTGTGGCCACAATTATAGAATTAATTAAGCTGTGCATAGTAGACTCAAAATTTGTGTTCAATAATGAATATTTTAGACAGAAATTTGGTATGGCGATGGGAAACCCTCTCTCCCCCATTTTGAGTAATTTATATATGGAGTTTTTTGAAAGTAAGTTATTAAGGAAGATTCTGCCAAATTATGTCCCATGGTTTAGATATGTAGATGATGTTCTCTGTCTTTGGCCAGTGACTTTAAACCTCAATGAATTCCTACCCAAACTTAATAATTTAATTCCCTCTATCAATTTTACAGTTGAAATAGAAAAAGATTCTTCGATCCCTTTTTTAGATGTTTTAATATATAGGTCTGGAAAAAAAAAAAAAAAAAAAAAAAAAAAGTTTAAGTACAATGCTTACAGAAAACCCACTAATAATTGTTCCTATATACATTATTATTCTGATCACCACATTAATGTAAAACGATCCGCTCTTTCTACTTTGTTTCTAAGAGGCCTACGAATTTGTAGCCCTGAGTTTATTGACGATGAAATTAGTATAATATACAAAATTGCTTTTGATTTAAAATACCCAAAGAACTGCATAGATAAGTCCTTAAAAATGGCAAAGAAAACCTTCTACGAAGTAAAGGATAAGATTCCTTATAACACAAAAAATGTTTTAGTGTTACCATTCAGAGAAAATTTCCTCGAGCTTCCGAACCTGCTGAGGACTTTTAACGTAAATATTGCGTTCAAAAATTTGGATGTCATTAAGAATTCATTGATTAAGAACTCCCCTTTAAGTGAACATGGGTGTGTATATAAAATCCCTTGCACAATATGTAATAAATTTTACATTGGCCAAACTGGTAAGACTCTTGAGTTATGTATTAAACAGCATCAATACAGTATAAGAAGTGGTCAGGAATCTAACGCCATTTTCATTCACGTAAGAGATTCTAATCATCCCATTGATTGGAAAAATGCTTCTAAATTAAGGTTTAGTAAATCTATTGTTAGCAGAAATATATTGGAATCAAGTGTGATCAAGAATAATGCGGATTTGGTCTTTAATATTAGCCCTGGGTTGTACAAATTAGATTCGTATATTGTCAGTAAGTTGGCGATGGGCCTACTGTTTTCTTAATTGCATTTTTTGCCTCTTAATGGTTTGCCCTGGTTAAATAAATAAATATTATTGTAAGAACTGTTAACATTCTTATGTGTCTAGTTTAATTGTAATATTTCTTTCGTGTATAATCTTTGGTTGCTGGGTGGTTTATTGGATATTTGAAGTGGGTTGCTGTTGGGATAACTATTTTTTTCCAGATTGTTTGTTGAAATTTTGTAATAATTCTGTAAGACGATGGCAACTTTCCCTTTGTTTTCATTAATTTCGGGCCTTGTAATTTTTCCTATTTCAATTAAATATTAGTGTTAATAACCATTATAATAATTATTTTTTTAAATTTTTTTTAGGTTTTCTGTACTGGTGTTTTGTCTAATTTCATCTGTATAGTAATTAATCAGCCTACAGATTATGTTTTCTATTTGTTATCTACGTCATCTATTTGTTTTTCATTAAATTCTTGCCTATTAATTGCCTGTTTTAATTAAATGTTAATAACCATTATAATAATTTTTGTTCTCTGTATTGGTTTTCTTTTTGTCTAATTTCATCTATACAGTATATATTTTTTATTCAGTTATTTAGCTGCCTACAGATTATGTTATCAATTTGGGGAAAAAAATCTTTAGAGGGCTTTAAGGCCTTTAATTTGAGGTGCCAATTGTGAATTTTTTGCTTGTCTATTTAACTCAAATACTTTGTAATCTCCGTCTATTTTCTGTTCTTCCTTGATAATGTGAATATATCACGAAAGCGCTCGGACTTTGTGTTTCCTTTTCCTTGTGGTTGTTTGCTTATTAATAAGGTCACGTGTTATTTTGTGATTCTAGTGCATATATATATATATATATATATATATATATATGGGATTAAACTCAGAATGGTCTCCTGAGGTTTTTTATAACACACATACCGTGCATGGAACAAGGAACTCTTCTGGGAAAATTAACTCCACGTAGTCCGAATAAGTAATGGTAAATGACAAACACTACAGTTTTTCTTTTTCATGATGTTAGCCCGACATGGGCAATGGTTCACTCGCAAAGAGGCCCCAAAAATATAGCTTCCCTCACCAGCTATCCACAAAGCAGATAGGATCCAACTTTGGGACAGGATCTAGGGTTTACGGCTTACATCTAGCCTACTATATTCAGAACCTCAATATAAGCAAAAGACTTGTTGCATTCACGTCAGATTGAATAAATCAAAGAAAAAGAGGTAACTATTGTATTTTTAGCCAAAAAACAAAATTTAAACTTTGGCTAAAAATACAATAGTTACCCCTTTTTCTTTGATATATTCAATCCGACGTGAATGCAACGAGTCTTTTGTTTATATTGAGGTTCTGAATATAGTTGGCCTGGGATGCTTTAAACCCTAGATTCTGTCCCAAAGCTGGATCCTATGTTTTGCGGATAGCTGGTGAGGGAAGCTATATTTTTGGGGCCTCTTTGCGAGTGACCCGTTGCCCACGTCGGGCTAACATCATGAAAAAAAAACTATAGTGTTTGTCATTTACCATTACTTATTCGGACTATAGTGGATTTAATTTTCCCAGAAGAGTTCCTTGTTCCATGTATGGTCTGTGTGTACCATATATATATATATATATATATATACCAGGTGCTTGGTGAAAACTTCAATGCCCCTCCCCCATTGGCTCACTACACATACCCTGGACCCTTGAGGAGTAACCTTTCTCGACCAACTCAGCTCTCTCAATATTCTAAACTACAGAAATCAACCTACCAGAAAACCTATACAACACAACCAACAACCCACATCACCTGACATCACCACCTACTTACCCATACTACGCACAAGAACAGCATGGCAGACACTATATGAACTGTCCTCAGAGCACCTACCAATCATCATTACATATCAACTGACCCACCCAGTGCATTTCACTTTTAAGAAAACCTACACGAACTACAGACGTGCAAACTGGCAAGCATTCACAGATCACATCGAAAACAACCTACAAAACTTCATACTAGACTCGTTTGCCTCGACTGACCAAGCCACATCACACTTCACTAATATAGTCAACCAAGCCAGCAAAAAACATATTCCACAAGGACATAGGAAACAATACAACTCAAATTTCTCACCACAAATTGCAGCCCTTATTAAACAACGAAATAAACTTCGACAAATCAGAACACCAACCATTCAAGAAACCGAACAGATCCAAACATTGAACAATGCCATCACCAACCTCATCACTACACAAAAAACTAAAAATTGGCAAGAATACATTAGCACTATAGACCACAAAACTCAGTACCCAGCTCTGGCGCACCATAAAGAAAATCCACACCTCTCACACCAACCCCGCTCCCACGCATGAAGCACTCCTCTCCAACCAAAATAAAATACCTACACCAAAACAACACTGCAACATCCTCATGAAACACTAAAAAATCGGTCACAAACCAACCTCCCCTCGAAACAGGAAGATAGTGAAGAACATCGGCAATACACAAATTAATCAAAACGAGAATCCACCTTTTAGTACCACAGACACCCAGACAGCCATCAGATCACTCAAACAATCACATGCAGAAGGACCAGACCACATCAACATACACCTGAAACACCTCAGCCCCACAGCCATAGCTGTCCTTACAAAAAAAAAAGTTCAACTTTTCTTGGCTACACAACAAAATACCCAGCCTCTGGAAACAAGCACACATAATTCCCATCCTAAAACCTAATAAACCTCCAAATCAACCTTCCTCCTACAGACCCATCTCCCTACTCTCCACCGTATCCAAAATCCTTGAAAAACTAATCCACAAAGAATCAAACCACACATCCCACTCTCTAGTACACAACATGGCTTCAGGCCGAATCATTCCACCAGCGCACTCCTCACCAACTTAACACAGCACATACTAGACGGCTTTAACCAACAAAGCTCCCCCTCACGAACCATACTTGCTGCAATAGACATAAACAAGGCCTTTGACACTGTCCCCCGTCACATATTAGCAAAAATGATACTAGACACACACATGTACAACAACGACAAGAAATGGCTAACAAACTTCATGGCAGGAAGACAAGCAAAAGTCATACACAAAAGTCATACACAAAAGTCACAAAACCAGGACACTTGCTCTCTTTAATGGCGTCTCCCAAGGTGCTATTCTCTCCCCCACACTTCTCAACTTGTTTATGCATAATCTACCACAACCACCCCCAGACCTAAACATCCATGTTTAGTCATATGCAGATGACCTAACCATCACGGCGCAACACCCTAAATACACAACAGCAGCTCGTAACATGCAGTTATACCTCAATCAATTAGAACACTAGCTAACAAAAAACAGGATGTCAGCGTCATCCCAAAAATCCACAGTCACACTTTTGACACCGGATAAACACGAAACAAACAAGCACTCAACAATCACCCTCGCAGGTCAACCCCTTCCCCTCAACAAAACACCTACCATTCGAGGCATCACATACGACACACACATGACATTCTCTCCTCACATCACCAAAATCAACACAAAAGCAACAAACAAACTCAATGTACTGAGAGTACTCACAGGCACAACCTTCGGCCAACCCAAAGAAACCCTAACAACTCTCTATAAACAATTCACTCGCACAACAATGAACTACGATTCAACTGCATGGTTTCCACCAACATCCGACACTAACCTCAAAAAACTCCAAACCACACAAAACAAAGCATTCAGAATCATCACAGGCTGTACCCGCATCACAAACATAGACCATCTCCATACAGAAAAAAAAATTCTGCCCATCAACCATCATCTAAATATGATAGGAACACAGTTCAATGCAAAATTAATTTCACCTTCACACCCATGCCAACACATAGAACTAGAACCCCCAGCTAGAAACAAGAAACGCACACTGGCCTCGCATTACTCACAGCAATACAACCAGCTTCCCCCCAACACCCATCAACACCACCGCCACCAAACACATACACACTCAACTGACACAACAAGCCTTAACAAACCACCCTCCAAACTCAATACTAAACACAATTCCACCCGACATCGACCCTTCTGAGGCCCTCCTCCCCAGAAACACACGTGTAACGCTCTCCCGTCTCCGCTCGGGCCACCACCCATCCCTGCAACTGTATAAACACCGCATCAACTAAACACCCAACCCCGAATGCCCCAGATGCCACTACCCAACAGAGTCTATAGAACACCTACTACTCCACTGCCCTTCTTTCACACAGCTCAGACACCAATACAATATTTCTTCACCAAGAGACCTCTGGACCCGCGCAGCGGATGTGGCGGACTTCTTGGGTGCCGCCAGATTCTCATGAAAAGAACCTGGGGGCAGTAGCATAAGAGTAAGAGTATATGATGCACACTTACAATGAAAAATGAAAAGCGATTCCAAGGTTTTTAGTGTATTCTACACTACACCTCCCTGACAAGATGTACTGTTGAATACACGAAAGACCTTGGAATAGCTTTTCGTTTTTCTTTGTATATATATATATATATATAGGGTGTCCTATAAGTCCGGCATTATAGGAGAAATTCATATTTTTCTATTTCTACAAACCATAATTTATATTTTTCTCTTTCTACAGGCCATAATGTCTGTGAGCAAGGAAGAACGAATCCAGATAATTCTACTCATAGGAAATCGGAGTCAAAGAGAAGCCGCTGCTGAATTTAATAGATTGCATCCAGACCGCGAGCCAATAACACAGAGTTGTGTTAGCAGACTTGTTGCAAAGTTTAAGGAAACAGGATCCATAGAAGATAAACCACGCAGTGGACCTTCAAGGAGGTCCACTGACGATGATACAAGGACTGCTATCCTGGCTCATTTTAACAGAAGTCCCAATAAGTCTCTTCGGTGATTGTCCGCCGAGACAGGAGTGTCGAAAAGTAGCATCCATCGCATTCTTCAGGCTCACAAATGGCATCCATATAAACTTCAGATCCTACAGAAATTAAGTGAAGATGATCCCGACCGGCGGATGGAATTTTGTGAATGGGCTACGGAACAATATGCTCGGGATGCCAATTTCCCGTCCACCATTCTGTTCAGTGACGAGGCTGTTTTTTATGGAAATGGTGAGGTAAATCGACAGAACACCCGCTACTGGCCTCAAAACAACCCTCACTGGTATACCTCTTCAAAGGAACAAGGTGCGTCTCGGGTGATGGTATGGCGTGGCATTTGGAAGGATCGCATCAGAGGCCACCTCTTTTTCGATGAACATGTCACTGGAGGCACCTACCTACGTATGCTCAAGGAAGAAGCATTTCCCAGTGTCTTCAACGAAGAAGGAAATTTCCCAACATGGTTGCAGCAAGACGGCGCTCCTGCACATTACAGCACCCAAGTAAGGGAATACCTGTACCAACAATTTCCTGGTCATTGGATAGGACGTTGAGGGCCTGTGGAATGGCCAGCTAGAAGCCCGGATCTCACACCACTAGGTTTTTATCTCTGGGGCCACTTGAAAGCGCTGGTATACGCAGAGAAAATGAGGAGTGTTGAACATTTGCGGCAGCGCATTATTGGGGCATGTAACACCATTACTCCTGACATCATTCACCGTGTCCTTGCTGACTGGGTATCACGTCTGAATTTGTGTATTGAAAACCTTGGTGGACATATTGAGCACGTTCTGTAAATAAAAGCATTTGTTTTGCCTTTTTTTATTATTTTTCCTATGATGCCGGACTTATGGGACACCCTGTGTATATATATGGTGTCCCAAAATGAATATAGCAAAAAGAAATATTACACTGGTATGCATCAATTTTGCTGTCAAGGGTTTTGTAAGTGATTCTTATAGAGGTTTTCCTGCTGATTTCGAATCTGCAATCCGTTTTTCTCAATCAGCTCAGGTTATCCGGCTATGGCCTCATAAGTAAAATAGAATTTTTCGTGATTTTGTCAAAGCGGAATTGGAACAGTAACATCTATCATCACTTGTTTCACTTGTATAATATCTTTTTTTACTTTTCAGGCATATAGATAAAATATTTCATAATGAATAGAGCGTGTAAAAATGATCCCAATAGATTCTGCTACATATGTGGGACGGTTACCATGCCAAATAACCAGTCCCAAATCACTAAGTTTGTGAAGACAATGTATAGAGCATACTTTGGAATTAAGCTAGGGGACCAGGACAAAAATTTCGCCCCTCATATGTGCTGCAAGACGTGCATTGAAAATTTGAGAAGATGGAGCAAAGGCAGAGCGAAATCTTTGCCTTTTGGAATTCCCATGATTTGGAGAGAAGGAAAGGATCACGTGACAGATTGCTATTTCTGCATGACAAACCTCCAAGGTGGGCTTATAAATTTATTTTTCTTAAATATTTTGAAATCCTCGTATGAAACTTGACATAATATTCACCATAATGTAATATTCACCATATATAGCATAATATTCACCATAATGGTAATCATACATTTACATATACATATTGTTATAGAAAATACATTTACACATACATATTGTTATACAAGTTACATTTACATATACAATGATTGTATATTTTCTTTCTTTTTCATTCATATTGTCCCCGAAGGGACAATATGAATGAAAAAGAAAGAAAATATACAGACTCCATCGACCTATTTCATATCTTACAGACCGCAGCCTTCCCTCACGAGCCGCCACTGTCTGAATGCTTCTTCTATTTCATATGCAAGTTTTATATCCATGTTTCTGTGTTTCTATTTTCAGGAGTTAACAAGAAGAATAAACACATTGTTGTATACCCTGACATTCCTTCTGCTATGAGACCTGTACCCCATGGTCCTGGAATTCCAATACCCGACCCACCTCAAACCCTGGACTTCGATGATTCTGATGATGAATCAATGACCAATGCCAATGACCAGTCGCAGTCGTATATACCTCAAAATACCGCTTCAAATGAGCCGAGGCCTCTCAACCAGGCCAAACTTAATGATCTTACCAGGGATTTAGGACTTTCCAAATTAGCTGCCGAGATCTTGGGCTCACGACTTCGAGAGGACAACTTGCTGGCTCCGGGAACAACATTCTCCTGGTATAGGAAACGAGAGGAAGAATTCCGCAAGTTTTTTGCAGTGCATGAAAATACCTCTTCCTTAGTGTACTGCTGCAATGTTGAGGGGCTAATCGAATCCTTGGGCCTGCCATATAACGCATCAGAATGGAGGCTATTTATAGACTCGTCTAAACGAAGTTTGAAAGCAGTACTTCTCAACATTGGGAATAGGGTTGCATCAGTCCCTGTAGCACATTCCGTACAACTTACTGAGAGCTACGATAACATGAAAATTTTACTGGATGTTCTCGTATACGACCAACATAACTGGAGGATCTGTGGAGATTTGAAGGTAATACTAATATTATAAGTAAACTATTGCTATTGACTATGTTGTTTTTCCAAAGGTTATTTGAGAGCGTATAAGAACACTTAACTTCCCCACAGAAGTGATACAGTCCAATGCATAGATTTTTTTATCTGATAGAACAAATTCTCTAAATTCTTTAAATATTTTCATTTTTTTTCAGATTGTGGCATTTGTATTGGGAATGCAAGGGGGATACACGAAATACCCATGTTTCCTCTGCAAATGGGATAGCCGAACGGATGAGAAGCACTATGCACAGCGTGAATGGGCATCCAGAGAGAATTTTGAACCTTGGTCGCATCATGTCGTTTCAGTGCCCCTTGTACCACCAACAAAAATTTTGCTCCCACCACTTCATATTAAGCTGGGCTTGATGAAAAATTTCATCAAATCAATGAATAAGGAGGGTTCAGCATTCCGATATCTCGAGAGTAAATTTCCTCATATATCTGATGCTAAACTAAATGCTGGGGTTTTTGATGGTCCTCAAATTCGAACTTTGATCAAGGATACTCAGTTCGAAAACGCAATGACTCCAACTGAGAAGAATGCCTGGCAGGCATTCAAATCAGTTGTCACTGATTTTCTTGGCAAGCGTAGAAGTCCAGAATACGAGTCCGTTGTCGAAAACTTGATGGAAGCTTTCAAAGCTCATGGGTCGCGCATGTCCATAAAAATGCACTTTTTGTGGTCCCACTTGGACTATTTTCCTGAAAATTGCGGGGATTATAGTGAGGAACAGGGTGAACGATTTCACCAAGATATCAAAATAATGGAAGAGAGGTACCAGGGAAACTGGGATATCAATATGCTGGCGGACTATTGCTGGTGTTTGAAGCGAGACGTGCCCGAAGAAAAACACAGACGGAAAGCCAAAAAAACTTCATTCCTTCCTCAATAAACTTTTTTCCATATTCATTGTATGAATAAAAGTATTTATTCACACAATGTTTTCATTTTTCACGAGTGTTCTTATAATATTACTCGTATCTACAGTGTTTAAGCTAAAAAAATCAATAAATTTGGGGATAAAATTGGACTTATAACAAATGGCCAATAGAGAAAAAACCTGACCTGATTGAGGAAAACCAATGTCATTTTCGAATTCAGCATGGTCGAATTATATAATATGAGTTGAAAAAACCCTCACAGCAGACAAAACAATTTCATATGCATACCAGTGTTATTTGCTGTTTCGCTTTTACAGACACCAAAAAATTAAATAACAATCATGTAATTAAGAAGATATTGAATTTTCTTAACAGCTGTTTATATTTAATTTAATATACAGGGTGTTCCACAATGAAACTAAAAACCTCCTTGATGACGTATTTTTTTTTTATTTCAATACCTGTAAAACTAAAACAGCAAATAATAGGCTATATGCTTATATTATATTCATTTTGGGATATATATATATATATATCGCGCAACCTTAGTTTCATATATGTAAGTTAGGTTAACTTTTAAAATTGGAGAACTAACTTTATATATAGGAATTTATGTAAATTTTATTGCGAAGAAACAGGGAATTTAATTTTTATTTAACATTTCAAATAAATTTTAAAACTTCGAGAATCAATATTAAGAAGTCTGACAAATCTTGCTTGCATATTTTCTTATAAATTGTCTTTTTTTTTTTTGCCGCAGTGAGATTTGGGATGGGAAAAAAAAGGATGTGTGGTGTATTGTGTGTGTGTGTGTGTGTGTGTGTGTGTGTGTTGGGGGTGGAAAGATACTCCTGATATGTTTTATTGTTCATAGTTTTAATTCCATTTGAAAAGAAAATCTTATATTTTTTATATGAATATTTATTTTAAGTACAGTTTTTCGTCATTACAGTATATAGGTGTGTATAAGTGAATATAGAACAGACAGACAGACAGATAGACAGACATCATCGATATCACTATCTACATAACAAAAGTTTTACTCTATGACGCTCGTCCGCTGTTACAATGAAACTTCGAGATAATTATCATTATCATCATTATCATTATCATCATTATCATCATTAATACATTTGCTAGAAAAGCAGTTTAATTTCTATTGTAAAATTATGTAATTTATTCACACATTTTTTTCCATTAAATTTTTGTTATTAAATTAAGAATTTCATTCTTTTGTCAACCAATTACGTACATAGTGATATAGTGTTAAGATATAGTGTTAAGATACAGTGATATGGTGTTGAGATAGTGATATGGTGTTAAGATATAGTGATATGATGTTATGATACCTCTTTTGTTGTATTCCGCTTTTGTAGTTGAGTAAATCACTTATTGTGTTTCTCGTTTATTTATTTCTCATTCAGTTACACGAGAATGTTATATATATATATATATATATATATATATATATATATATATATATATATATATATATATATATATATATATGTGTGTGTGTGTGTGTGTGTGTGTGTGTGTGTGTGTATTCTGTCTCATTCATTTATAACATTCACCATATATATATATATATATATATATACACACTATAATGTCAACAAACTACATCCATGCATGTAGAGGCACAATATCTTATTTTATTTATACAGTTTGTTTTCACTCTCTTTACAAGGGTCTTTCTCGCGCACTTATTGTGATTCCCCACTTCATTTATCGTCCAAGAATGAAAAATCAGAAAGTAAGAATCTCAAAGGTAGCACAATTTGAGAATTGCGTCCTTTTAAAAAGATTCCAACTTTGGGAATATCAGAGTGAGAACAAAAGTAACTCCTTTCACGATATATAATTTCTTTTGCAATTAATTATGAATCTTCATTAATTAAACCGGTAATTCAGTACGTATGAATAATGAACACAATTCTCGGAAAATATCCACCCATCATAATATACAGTATATGCAGTATATACAGTGTATATATATATATATATAAATATATATATATAACAAATCAACATGGCTTCAGGGCGGGAGGATCATGCCTATCACGGTAGCCGGACCGTTGGTCGAAATACGATTGGCCGACAGACAACTGGTCGACAGGACAACTGGTCGACAGGACAACTGGCCGACAGACAACTGGAAAGGCAAAGGATCAAACATGAAAAATAGAAAGTTTGTAGTACTGTATATCATCTTTTGCAGTATCGGCTCTCTTTCAATTAACCAACGAAAATATCACGATTTAACCTAACCGATCGTCAAGGGCGGACAGTTGCCCTAACCGGTCATTCAATATAATTTGCATCTTTTGCAATATCGGCTCTCTTTCTGTTAACCAACGAAAATATCACGACTTAACCTAACGGATCGTCAAGGGCGGACAGTTGCCCTAACCGGTCATCAATAATTTTCCCGTAGATTTCGATTAATTTTAAGCAACTGTTATAGAATAATTGTTTTCACACTACAACTGCACCCTTTGCGCTTTTCACATCTCCAGTAAATTGTATTTTCTCTTATTCTATGAACTAAGTATGCGAATCCTTCATAGAGAAGTTTTCTAGCACCTCTCTCTGTTTTAACGAATTCCATAATAGTGTTTGTTTTTTTCTGTTTAAGGTGCTTCAACCCTGCTGGATTATTGACACCATTTTTTTTTTTTTTGACTCCCCGAAGGGAGGTTGCAAAATTACCATTTTAATTATTTACACTTTTCGGTAACTTCAACCCTGCTCCATAATACTGGTATGGGTTTGGAAAATCAAACTCGTGATTTAAACTACTCCGTGATTGAGACTATTCTGGAAAAAGGAAATTTCTCGAAGAGGAAATTTTTCGAACATATTGAAAACAGAAGTATTTAGACTAATCGGGAAAAGAGGAAATTCAAAAATGATCTTTATATAATTCTATAATTATTATATACTTATTTTATAATTATATTTTATAATATATATATATATATTATATATTATATTTATATTGTCGACCAATTGTCTGTCGGCCAATTGTCTGTCGGCCAATCATATTTCGACCAACTGTCTGCATACCACCTATCACAGCTACTGGACCACAAGGAGAAAATATTGAAAACATTGTGTCGAGGATAAAACATAAAACATAGATGTAATATATACGGACTATGCTAAAGCCTTCGATAAATGTGACCATCAAATCACAGCACACAAACTTAAGAATACAGGAATTACTGGAAAGGTAGGAAGATGGATATTTAATTTCTTGACGCAAAGAACACAAAGAGTGGTGGTAAATGGAGTTAAATCGGAAGTCTCGGAAGTCGTGAGCTCTGTCCCACAAGGGACAGTATTAGCTCCCTTGCTGTTCATAATAATGATTGCAGATATTGATGCAGATATAAAGGACAGTATTGTATCATGCTTCGCAGATGACACAAAGATATGTAAGGAAATAGTGAACGAAGGTGAAATAAGAAAATTACAAAATGACATTGAAACATTATTCCAGTGGGTAGAAGACAACAATTATGAAGTTCAACGAAGAAAAATTCCAACTTCTAACATATGGCAATAACAAGGAGCTACAGAAAAAAGGGTACAAAACTCTGCAAGCCAAACAGATAACACTAAATCCACAAGTCAGGGATCTTGGAGTAATAATGTCGTCGGATGCAGACTTCAGAGAGCACTATAACATCAAAATTACAACGCTAGAAAAATAATGGGAATCATCTGGAGGAGTTTCCGCAGCAGAAAAGCAAACATCATGCTCAAATTATGGAAGAGTCTAGGCCTACCAATAACTGAGTATTGCTCAGTACTCACAAGCCCACACAGAAAACGAGACATTGCGAACATTGAAACTATACAAAGGACTTTTACGTCTACGATAGAGGAAACGGAAGGTGAAGACTACTGGTCTTGACTACAATCCCTGCAACTCTACTTTCTCGAAAGAAGGCACGAGCGGTACACAATAATATAAATATGGAAAATACTTGAGGGCTCTGTCCCTAACCTTAGAAATGAAATAGAAAGAAAATGGAATGAGAGAAGAGGCAGATTTTGTACGGTCCAAGCTGCGGTGGGACAAGGGGCCATGAAAACAAGGATGGAAAATACCCTCAGAATACGAGGCCCCAAAGCTTTTCAATGTCCTACCAAAAGAAATGAGGAATCTCCAGCACACCGACCTGAATAACTTCAGCTGGACAGATTCCTGTGCAAAGTCCCTGACCAGCCATGCGTGGCTGGCTACGAGGGCGGCAGGAGGAGATCAGACAGCAATTCCCTCCTTCACCAAATCCCGCAAATGAGGCGGGAATTAAGAAATCAACATCGAAGGGCGTCATGCAGGAAGATATCTAGCATGCTGGCAGAAGAGGGTGTAATTGTGAGCCGAAGAACAGTAAACAATCGGCTTTTAGAATGTCGGTTGCGAGTTTATCGTCCTAGGAAGAAACCACGACTCACCGAGGCAATGAGGCAGGCTCGTTACGCATGGGCAAAACAACATGAAAAGTGGACTTTGGATGATTGGAAGAAGGTAAAATTATATTCTATAATAGT
>JAJOZX010000585.1:1010000-1045000 GCA_023014485.1 Bathynomus jamesi | reverse complement strand
TCCAATGCTATCCGCAACAGAGAGGAGGCTTTCAGAAGGTACTATGACCATCCAGCTCCTGACTCTCACTTAGCTTATATTTCTGCCAGGAATCGTGCAAAATCTGTTCTTCGACTCGCCAAAAATTCCCCTTCATCAAACAAAAATGTAAAAACCTATTCAATTTAATTTTTCTCGCTCTTTCTAGCATCTAACCAAGAACCTCTCCAACAACTTTACTTCTTTCCATCCTCTTTTCCATTCCGACGGCCCAGTTCCTGTCTCTTCTCTCAATAAAACTGAACTCTTCGCTCAAATTTTCGTCTCCAATTCAACCCTCGACGATTCCGGTGCTGTTCCTCCATCTCCTCCCTCCGACATAATTATGTCTGAAATTAGAATCTCCTTCAAAGCTGTTTCTTCTGTACTATCTGTGCTCAACTCTAGGAAGGTGTATGGTCCCGATAGTGTCCCCTCCTGTTGTACTCAAGAACCGTGTTTCTGTGCTGAACCCTGCCTAGGCAAACTCTTTCGTTTTTGTCTTTCATCTGGTAATTTTCCTTCCTGTTGGAAGTTCGCTTTCATTCAGCCTGTCCCAAAGAAGGGTGACCGCTATCAACCCTCCCATTATCGTTCGACTGCTTTGATTTTCTTGCCTTTCTAAACTTTTTGAATCAATCCTTAATAGGAAGATTCTTAAACACCTCTCTTTTCACAATCTTCTTTCAGATCGTCAGTATGGGTTCCGCAAGGGACGCTCTACTGACAACCTTCTTGCATATCTCTCTTACTCTTGGTCATCCTCTTTCGGGATTTCAGTGAAACCTCTGCTATTGCGCTAGAAATATCAAAAGCTTTGGGGAGAGTCGGCACAAATCTTTAATTTCCAAACTGCCCTCCTTCGGTTTTTATCCTTCTATTTGTATCTTCATCTCTGCTTTTCTTTCTGGCCGTTCTATCGCTGCGGTTGTAGATGGCCACTGTTCTTCTCCTAAAGCTATTAACAATGGTGGTGTTCCTCAGGGCTGTCTCCTATCACTCACTCTTTTCCTTTATTTATCCTCCTTTAAGGAGAGCACGCAGTGCCAGACTTTCAACGCATTCTCGTTCCTTTTCCGTCCAACTCCCTAACGAAAGGGTTACTCGGTATTTTCATTCTTTCATCTACTCAACTCTGGAACAATCTTCCTCAATCCATCTTCCCCCCTGTCTATAACCTCCAATCTTTCAATAGCAGAGTGTCCAGGCACTTTGGACCTTAATTTTGGCTCTCTTCTTCCTCTATGTAAGGGATCGTTTAGCGGGCATTCGCCATTGGCCCCTCCTTCCTGCATAGAGAAAAGTATACATATACTATCCATTTCTCTTCTTTTAGTTGGAGGTTTCATGTATATATCCCCTTACATAAACATATGATGTATAAGCATACGCAATATCATGGAACAATTCCATCTTGGAAAGTCATTAAACCGAGTTACTTTGATTAAATACTTTCGTTTCAGAGTAAATGAGTTACTGTTAGTTGTAGAATGAAGCTTTTGTTGTCTGCAGCTCTTAAATGGGAAGCGTTTTACCACGGAAATAAATTAGACCACTTTCCTTAAAGAATTGTCAAGAGACGAGGAATAGTTACCCTTCCGTTGGAGCGTGTATGATGGGGAAATTACGCTTTTGTTCGTGGTGTAATTGTTATCATATATTATTATTTTGTTTTTTTATAAATCTCGAAGGGGTTTCTTCTTGTTATTATTATTATTATTATTATTATTATTTTGTACTTTAATTATTATTGAAATTATTAATCCCATATATATATATATATATATTTGGATTAGTATCACTATATTTGCTAGTATTAGAAATACTATAACAAAGTACTAAGTAATTCTCAATAATCCTCTCTCTCTCTCTCTCTCTCTGTATATATATATATATACACACACAGAGAGCGAGAGCGAGAGAGAGAGAGAGAGAGAGAGAGAGAGGTGTTTCCTCAACTGGGAGTGTTAGCATAAATTTCAAATAAAGAATTGAAATTACTTTAAAACTCGAATGGTAAAAAAAAGTATTCTAAAAACAAGTTCATATAGACGACAACGCCAAATCTATATACCTATTATGACCACGCCTTTGCACATAAGACTTCACTCTCCTCTTAACCTTTTACGGACTTTTCTATGTTGTTAATTTTCGTAAGTGTCCCATTTTAACTTGATAAAGATCCCGAACGCCGCTTTCAAAAGATCTGGATACCGTACGAGAGTGTATGAGATTTAACGATATTGTGAACTATTTTTCTATATATCTGCATCCGCCGCGCAGTGCGGATCATTTCGTAGGTCCGGGTCGCATTTTATCCGCAGTGTAAATTCACTCAAACGAAATATCTTATCGAATGCTTTGAGCGTTTTAGTTCTTGAATTTCTACGCTGTCATGAGCAATTTAAGCGTAATTTGCTTATAATCATTATCAAAATGCGATATTTCAATGTTTATTCATCAATGACGATAACTACGAATCAACAAAAATGTGTGAAGTTGAGAAAATAAATCATACTATAGTCTTTACGGAATAATTCCTTTAATGTGAGTGACACTATCTTTTTCGTTCTATCGAAACATCCTCCACAAATGACGAAATCACAGAAAAGGATAGATTTTCTATAACCCTCCCTCCACTTCCGGGAATGAGTATGACGGGGAGTTTAACTTTCTTACATACTTTTGCATGTGTGTATATGTACACGCAATGGTCGAAGGGAACAAATATGTAGCGTGCGTAGCAAATCGCATGATGTAAAATAATTTAAAAAATTTTTCTTTATTAATCTTTGGTCTTTTCAACATTTGTTTCAGTTATGGTCCTTTTTCCCTCTTTCTATGTTCAGTCGATAACAAAGTCATTTATAGGTAAGGAAATGTATTAAGATTTACTGCATGAAATTGTTTCTGCATGGGATATATATATACAGGGTGGGTAAAAAAAAGTGACACCTTAGAGGTAAACTGTCATATTAAAAAATGTAAGGGGACTAGAGCTCCCAAACTTCATAGATGCTTACCTTAGCATGTTGTTCGTCTTAATTGAGAAGTTTCTCGATGTGTCCCCCTTCCTGCTCAACGCAGGCCTCCAAACGTGGACGCCACTGATTAATACACCCGTTTACATATCGTTGAGACACCTTCTCCTAGCCGAGCAGAATTCTTTCGCGTAGTTCATCTATGTCTATTATATTGGTACCAGGGATGTAAACTTTGGACTTCAGGGCTTCCCAAACACCATAATCTAGTGGTGAAAGATCGGCGCTACTAGCCGGCCATATATAGGGTTCGATAAAACCCGGTGTTTCGTTCTCAAGGAATGTGACAGTTTGGCGTGCTCTGAGAGCAGGGTCTCCATCTTGTTGGAAAGTATATCTTTCACCACTAATTCATCGAATATCAGTTAGATAGAGTGAAAGATATACTTTCCAACAAGATGGAGCTACTGTCACATTCCTTGAGAACGAAACACCGGATTTTATCGAACCCAATATGTGGTCGGCTAGTAGCGCCGATCTTTCACCACTAGATTATGGTGTTTGAGAAGCCCTGAAGTCCAAAGTTTACATCTCCGGTACCAATATAATAGACATAGATGAACTACGCGAAAGAATTCTGCTCTGCTAAAGCTTTCGATAAATGTGACCATGGTATAATAGGACATAAAATTCAAGGTATATCATCATCAGAATCGGAAGTACGCAGCTCAGTACCACAAGGGACAGTACTGGCCCCACTCCTGTTCATTATCATGCTAAAAGACATAGACAGCGGAGTAAACAGCAATAGTAACATCCTTTGCAGACGATACAAAGATCAGCAGAAAAATCAGCGATGTACATGACGTGGAGGCCTTGCAGAGGGACACGAACAAAATATACAAATGGTCAGAAGACAACAACATGTCATTCAACGCCGAGAAATTTCAGCTCTTGAGATATGGTAGAAAAGAAGAACTTAAACAGACTGCATATTATGCTCCAGATAGACAGGAAATTCAGAGAAGCATGAAAGCGATTGTTCTCGGGATAATAATGACAGATGATGCGAAATTCGAAACACAAAATCAGATAGCGATAAATAAAGCAAAAAGAGTCGCCGTACAGGTTCTAAGAACGTTCAAGAGAAGGGACAGGACAGTAATGATTCCCCTGCTAAAAACACTGATTATACCAAAACTTGAATACTGCTAAGTTTTGACGTCCCCATATAAAAAGGAAGAAACTAATAAACTAGAAGAAACGCAAAGGCATTTCACAGCCAAGATTGATGGCTGCAAAGAACTCAACTACTGGGAAAGACTACGTAAACTAAATCTGTACTCACTGGAAAGAAGAAGAGAGAGGTACATCATAATCTACATATGAAAATGATCGAAAAACTGGTACCAAACCTAAAACTAAACCCAATTACCATTCAAACAACACTGGAAAATAGGAAAGGCAGAATGTGTAGTGTTCCCAAATTAAAAGCACGACAAGGGACCTCCTCAACCCTGAAGGAAAATAGCTTGGTTGTCAGGGGGCCAAGACTTTTCAACCAGCTTCCTAAGGACCTCAGAAACGTAACGGGGGTCAAAGTTGAAGTCTTCAAGAAAAGACTGGATGCCTGGCTCAGGACAGTACCAGATGAGCCGGGCGTGCCTGGCTATGTACGGTGGAGAGCGCAAGAAAGTAACTCGCTCCTCCACCAGGCCAGACCTAGAGGCGGGGCCACCAGCTTGACCTCCGTGTGAAGAGACCAACACACGAAACAACATAAGGTTCATAAGGTTCTGCTGGGAGAAGGTGTCTCAACGATATGTAAACGGGTGTATTGATCAGTGGCGTCCACGTTTGGAGGCCTGCGTTGAACAGAAAGGGGGACACATCTAGCAACTTCTCAATTAAGACGAACAACATGCTAGGGTAACCATTTATGAAGTTTGGGAGCTCTAGGCCCCTTAATTTTTTTAATATGACAGTTTACCTCTAAGGGGTCACTTTTCTTTACCCACCTTGTATATTATATATATATATATATATATATATATATATATATATATATATATATATATATATATATAGCAAATTCCCTAGTATTATAAATGCATAAATAGTTATTTAATATATATATATATATATATATATATTAGCTGTATATCTAAAATTCTCTCTCTCTCTATGAATATATATATATATATATATATATATATATATATATATATATATAATATATATATATATAATTAAGTTGCACAACTGCATTCAATAATAAACAAAAATACATGCCATACAACTTCAACACAGAGGCAACGACGCTGAATACATAAATGAATTGTACAAATTTTATGCCATTAATAAATCATTTATAAAATAGTAAATATGGAAACCGATTTCTCATGGGAGAAGGCCTATTAACCATTTCTAACAAATGCCAGGTCAATTATTTCTCGTGTCTAAATCTATATTATGAAATGTACGAATTGTTACTCCCAAACGGATTCGAAAATTGTAGAAAAATTGTTGAAACTCTTTAAATAAATAGTGGAATATATATATATATATATATTTCCCTTCGTGGTTATTTTCACCATATATATATATATATACATATATCATATATATACTGTATATATACGGAATATCATGCATGAATATGCATAACATTTTTATGATAAAGTAATATTGGCCTCCCACCAGGATTCGAACCCAACACTTCTTGATTAGAAAGTAAGGGCGTTAGTCACTACACTACGACGGAATGTTAATTAACACAACTTGTCATGCATTTAAACAAACTAGGGAACGCATAACGCTTTCGTATCCAGAGGCATTTCACGTGTTAACCCCCCCCGCACTCGAGGTAATGACCAGTATTTCATTCAAATTATTTTGTGCAACTTTGGGGTCACATAAATGAAATATCATGTTTGAACACGCACGAATTTTACGATTTTTTTACTTGGCTGTTTCAATGCATGACAGATTGTGCAAACATTCATCCTGTTGTAGTGTAGTCGCTAGCGCCTTCACCTTCTAATCAAGAGGCCTTGGGTTCGAATCATGGTGAGGGCAATTTTTTCATATACGTATATACAGTGTGTGTATATATATATATATATATATATATACATATATATATATGCGCTTCGGTGGTGTAGTGGTTAGCGTCGCTGACTACGAATTCATCGGCCCCGGGTTCGAGACCCGACGGCAGCCGGCGCGCAGCAAAACCCAGCTGTTCATCCTTCCACACAATAAAGAAAGTGGTTGGTAGATAAATGGGTACCCTAGGTGGCCTAGTGGTTAAGACGCCGGGCTGCTGATGGGGCGTGGTTCGGATTCCACGTTAAACTGTAGGTCTAAGGTGGAGTGAAAAGCTTGACCTTCGTCAGAATGAACAATTCGGGCAAAGGTTTGGTTGGTTAATAATGAATTATGTATATACAGTGTGTGTGTGTGTGTGTGTATGGTGAGCCTGTTATCCAGTTATGCAGTTCGAGTCTCGAGCGAGCGTATTTGACAATAGATTATTCTCGAAATATCCATGGAGAGATTAAACTCACAGCCATGACGATAAAGCTGACCTCACTGGCATTGTAGAAACTTGTTGCCTAATAAGAAACGTTAAAGTGAAATGAACAAAATCTCATTAGTTTTTAACATACTTTAGATCGGCGAGAAGAGGCGAAAAGTCTTCTTGTTCTATAAAAACAGGGTATTCCCAAACTTTACCTCACAATGGGCCACCTTAGCTATTTTTCAGAGCTTCGTGGACACTTTTATGCTAAGAAATAACGCACGCATAATGAACCATATTGTATATACACATCATATTTCATAACATTTTCATGGACCCCCTGCATGGTGAGAGGCCACGCACTACCATGCAGGGGTCCGCGGACCATGCACAGTATGGGAACCAACGTAATCTTGAAAGTGTTCTTTCAAAAACTTCAATTAAGTTATCTTTGAACAGGAACTATCGTATAAAAATGAGACATAATATCGAATAACAGCGGAACCAATCATAACTTTAACTTAAATGCAAATTAAAGTTACGAACTTTCTTAGGAATATTTACCAAGTAAGTTACATTTACGGGATCTTTTCCGTTTGACTGCCGCCATTGAAACATAATTAAACTTTTTGTATTTTGTATTTTAACTGAAATGTCTTGATGATACAAAATAAGTTACTTTATAAAAAAGCTTTCCTTAATTTCCCCTTCAAATTTTGTTTCTTATAAACAATTTTAATTACTTTCAAGATCCATGTTTAATTTTTAAGTTTTAATCGTGTACTCAGAAAAATAAGGGGATCACCTGAAGATCAGGACCTCCAGCCTTCTTTAGTTAGCTTTATAAGGCTAACTAACAAAAATATCACGACCTAACCTAACCAATCGTCAAGGTCGTACAGTTGACCTAACGATTGGTTAGGTTAGGTCGTGATATTTTTGTTAGTTAGCCTTATAATGCTAAGTAAAGAAGGCTGGGGGCACTGACCTTCAGGTAATCCAAATAAGGAAGTTCAACTTATGAATATAAGTCATTATAAGGGAAAATTAAGAAAAGCTTTTTTATAAAGTAACTTATTTTGTATCATCAAGACATTTCAGTTAAAATACAAAAAGTTTATGTTTCAATGGCGGCAGTCAAACGGAAAAGATCCCATTTACACTTTTGAAATATTACTTATATACTAATGAGGTACTTGCTTTACAGCTAAAATATAAGAATTTTGATCATCATTTAAGATGGGTTTCATTTTAGTGATCTGATGAGGGCTTTTAAGTTTTAAGCCGAAAACATTATTCCCTCATATTTTATTTCACAGACAGATAGCTAGTGAGAGAGAGAGAGAGAGAGAGAGAGAGAGAGAGAGAGAGAGAGAGAGAGAGAGAGAGAGGTAAATTATTAAGAAAATCTCCCATCAACCTATAATAGTTAATTATACCTTTGGCTTTCCAGGTAAATACCAAATTAATTTCTAGGATTACATAGTCTATTTAGAATTTGGTTCTCAATAGGTAATTACAGGTAATCTCTAAATTCAATTCTAATTATAATCTTTTCTGTAAAAAATAGTTAAAAATAAAATATTTTTTAACCTGTTTTTAAAATAATAATTAAAAATAGGTTAAACTTGTACACAATAATTTAGTGTTAATACTTTCACAACAAAAGTACGACATTGAAAAATGTATGTTTACCCAAATGGTAATTACAGCTAATTGCAGAACACATTACACAGGGTACACCAAAAGTGTTTGAATCTTTTTGGCTCAAAATACCATTTTTTAATTTAAATGCCATTTATGGTTAATACACACACACACACACACATGTTCGCATCTCCGCATAAGCTTGGTATCGACTTTTTAAAATTGATATATTTGAAAATGTAATTAACCATAATTAATTTAACTTAATCTAACCTCAGTGCCATCGAACCGAGAAGGGCGTGATAAGTGTTTCGGACGTAATTGAGGGCTCGAATAGTGTTTTCCGTTAAGTCATAAAATACTGAGGTACTCGCTAATCTATCCTATCCTAACCTAACCTAGCGTAAATTAATCTAATCAGGACCAACACTAAAATGTTTCTGAATAGTTTTGTACAACTTTTTTATGTTCGAGATACCAAAAGTGTTACCTCACAAAAATATTACCTCGCTACGTACATCTGTGAATTATCACACATACTCGAGCTCACTTATGGCCCGCGCGTGCACACACACACACACACACACACACATATATTTTGTTGGAAAAGTTGGAATACATTGGAGCGTAAATAGGTGCGGCCCAGTGTATCACGATTTTTGTAACTGACTGTGCATTTGATGGAATAAATTCTATGAAAATATATTTGAAAAAATTACTAATTTGCAATTATTAAATTCAGTTTTTTAAATTATATTTTTCACTGAATGAAATAAAATATATATATATATATATATAAATATAAATACTAATTATTAATATTTGATGCTTTTATGAAAATTAATTTTTTTTGTCGAATTTAGTTTAGTCGACAATGGCGCAATGAATAAAAAATTCTGTCTTTTTATTTCCCCCCAAAATTACTTTACTTATTTCTATCGTAAAATAAAGTGGTTTTTTTTTTTGGTTTTTTTTTTTTTTTTTTTTTCAAATATTTTCTATTACAATCTAAGGCCTAATTGAGGAACACTAAAAATGTTCTTACTTCGCCCGCGTGTTTTCAGAAGCATTTTAGGCTTAAATGGAACAAGTAGAATGAAACCGCACAAAGTCTTTACAATTATCATTGATTATTTACTCTCTTGATAATTATAATTGACAGTTTCTCAGACACTTTAACTCGGAAAACTTCGAAAGCAATTTAAAGCTTGACATTCTGGTTGGTTTGTTCATTTCTAAAATGCGGCAAAGGCTAAAAGTTTAGACTAAATTCTGTATTTAGAGACGTAAGAAAATATGTATGAGAGAGAGAGAGAGAGAGAGAGAGAGAATAACCCTCCAAAAAATAGTAAAAGTTTGTGTCAATATTTACAAAAATCACAATACATAAACAATCAGTGTGTTTAACCAATAAATAGGAAAACACACTTAAATAAAAACAATAAAGAAAAATTGATACTACTTTCTTCAAACAATATCTACTTTTCGCTTATCTAAATTAAAGTATAATGTACTGTATTTCTAACAAAAGTTTTAGAAGTTTTAATGTACTGTATTTCTAACAAAAGTTTTAGAAGTTTTAATGTACTGTATTTCTAACAAAAGTTTTAGAAGTTTTAATGTACTGTATTTCTAACAAAAGTTTTAGAAGTTTTAATGTACTGTATTTCTAACAAAAGTTTTAGAAGTTTTGCGTGACTGTCTTTCGTGTCTCTTGAAATTGCTTGACTTTTAGATATTTTTTTTTATATTTTTTTATACAACCAAAACTTTTTGGAAAAAAAATAATTCCTCGTTTTTTTGGGAAGAAGTGAAAGATTATCAAATATTTAAAAAAAAATTTATTAGTTTTATTTCATTATAACGACCAAAAAAAAAAAAAAAATTATTAATAATATATCTTTCAAAGAATTGAGATCTTGTGTTTTAGCCATAGTTTCATTATACTTTTATTAACTAAGATTTTTAGGTTGTATTTCAAAGAAATACATCTATTTTTAATCAAAGGATGATTTTTTTTTTATCCTTTTTGCATGATATAATTTGATTTATATTTTATTGGTGATATTTTTAAAATATTAATAATGATATTTTAACTTATATTAAAAATTTAATTGGTTTAACAAATTTTCCGATTTCCGTGAAAATTGTTTTATTTCTGATTTTTTCTTGACTGGCCTTATGACATTTGATCAATTTGACACTCTATCGATAGGTTATTATAAGTTAGATTAAATTAGGTTAGGTTACGCTAGGTTAGGTTAGGTTAAGTTAGTTTTTTTAGCGTGTCGATGTTTTGGGCTTGTTGACGAAATGAGTATACTGTAGGTTCTTCCTGACTACTTCAGTTTTTTCAGAAAAGATAAGCTCCAAAACACTTTCCTTGGAGTATGGAGCGTCTTTAAAAAGATGCTAAGTGACATTGTTCTATATCTTATCACAATCTATATTAAAATCAACTCCAAATGAATGTTGTATTCATTGTTGTATTCATTGTTGTCTCAAGCAAGAATAAAAGTGTTGCAACAATTTTTTTTTGACGCGCGCAACATTTTGTTTCGTTTTACAAAATGAATTTTGTTGTTAATAATTTGTTGTAGAAAGCAAGTGTTTAGTTGATCGATCAAATTATTGTGTATTCGTTTTTCAAACAACAAATTGTTTAAATGAAACAATAATTGTATTTATTTTGGAATTACCAAAATATCTAATCCAGTGGTGGCGAACCTATGGCACGCGGGCCCAGTTGGGCACGCGATAAAATTTGCCTGGCACGCCTAAGCATAGAAATTGTTATCCAAAATATGAGTATAAAATAATAGACTTAATGCTTATAATTTGGTGTAATATATATAAACTTTGGTGGGCACGCGATTTTTTTTTTTTATGGTTTACATGGTTTTTTGGCACGCGACTGTAAAATGGTTCGCCACCCCTGATCTAATCGAATTTCCTGATTTTCTTCTATATTAAATTTGCTTAATTAATCTAACCTAGCTATTATATATTCAGTTATGCACATTATATATGCATACAGAAATATATATTTTTTTTTTATTATTACCGGTTTCGAACTGCTCTACCTAAGATCCTTCACGCAACGTACAGACTCCCTACAGAGTCTTCTCCTCGTTACGCCATTTCATATTACCGATACATTTAACAATCTGTACATTTATAATAATAACCATTCAGGAATGCCAGAAACTGGTAGACCGCTCAAGCCAACCCAGTACTCTAATTCGTGTATTATTACTACCAGCATCATCCCGATTCACCAGCATCCGTAGCTCAGTGGTAACATCGTTTCCCTTATAAGCGAAGACACTGAAGTTGGGGAGTTCAAATCCCGATAACGATGGCAATAATAATGAGCAGCATTAATTGGCCTAAGTGCTGTGCCAGTTTCTGACCCTACCCCTCATTATTATCCCCCGTTTATGAGAATTTCTACCGATCTCCCGTTTTAATTAATGGAGAAGTTGATTTGGCGGTAGATTTCGCATCTAAAGCGGTAAAACGGTAGACATTCTCAAAAACGGGGAAAAAAAGCGTTAGTTCTACCGTCACGGCGGTAGACTTGGCACCTTCGATCATTTATCATCGGAATTCAAACCCCTAACATTGGTGTCTTCATTTCGCTTATAGGGAAACCGTTTTACTCACCGAGCTACAGACAGTGGCGCGTTTTGATTCATATTAAAATTTTATTAAATAGATTTTATTTGGCGAAAATTTAAAAATTTTACAAATTTAAAAATTTATATTTGGAAGGAAATAAAAAATTAACTTTAAACAAAATAAAACAACTGATAAATTAACTCTCTATGGACGAGTGCACACGGACATATATAATTAATGCGTGAGTTGTTACTTGAAAATATAATTTATTCTTGTTTAAACATTTATAGTTTCTACATAAACAAAATGAAGCCAAAAGTTACGCATATGGCAACTCTAATTATTAAAGCAATTTTTAACCATTTTTAACTATTAACCATATATTTTAACCATTACTTTATTTAATTTAAACAAAAGGCGGTTAACTAAACTTGCTTCCTCGTTTTAAAGTAATGATTTTTCTTTGTTATAACAAAACGACGCCATTTTTATATTTTAATCATTGCTTTATTCGATCTAAATAAAATGTAGTTAACTAAACGTGTTTTGTCGTTTTAGCAAAGCAACATACAAATTAAAATATTAAACCATCTGCTGAAATATACAAGTATAAAAATGTTAGATTAAATTATGAATGAAAACGTGTGAAAAACGTGTGAAAAACGTGTGAAAAACGTGTGAACGCAGCATATTGTAAAATCAATGTTTTAAGTTCAAACACGTATCTGGACACATTTTTGGCCGCAGTTTTTAAACAGATGCAAAGCTAAATATGTTTACAGCTCCGATTTACTTCTGAACAGGTTTTGAAATTTGACGTGTGTGATATACTGTTGCTGTATGACCCATATATGTATATGATTGAAGGTAAATGAAACCAAGAATCACGCTTCACCTATTGACAAAGCAGGAATTAGTTATATTTAACAAAGAAAAGTTTTAATATTACAAAACAAAACATTTACTAGTTTAACAGTAGCTTATCAGATAAGTTCAGACATGAGTTTATGGAACTCGTGTTGTGTTTGGGTATATTAATGCATGTTACTTAAATTTCATAAGCACCCCACACTTAAATATTTATTTCTTATTTTAGGCTTTATTGATTCAGGTCTATCAATTTCGGTATTTTTTTTTACAAGAGTACATTACAGAATTTTCCGATTCTGATTAAGGTAAGATTTTGGTAATATTCCTGATCTTTTAGGTTATGTTAGGTTATGTTAGGTTATATATTAAAACTATGTTTATCCGATTGTTTTTGATGTTGTTTGAACCTGTAATGTACACTTGTAAACATTTATCTCAATTTCTTTTAATAAAAACTTGCAACACTTTGTAATATTATATAATTAATTATACTATGGACTGTAATCGGCATGCCTTAAATTAATTTCTAAAGAGCAACTATCTTCCCATTTATCCAAATAAACTGAAAATTTGTAACTGGCATGATAAAAGACCAACGTGCATGCGCAATCACAGCAGATGCCAAAAATCTTTCTAAGAGAGTTTTATTCGCAACAAAAAGCGATAGAGATAGAGAAAAAAAATGACAGTACTTTCTAATATTAGCAGACATGTCAACTCTCACGGATTTTCCTTGAGAATCACGGATTTTAAGTCTCAAACTCCCTTTGTGGGATATGTTTCCAGTTATCAAAATCAGGTACAGGCAAAATCAGGCATAATCTCACGGATTTTCATACTTCAAGGTTGACGTCTCTATAGTAGACAGTCTATAAATATCTTGCGGTTATGTTTACACTTTATATGGAGGTGCAATGCAAATGGAGCATGTTGACTTCAAGGAACGTTTGATACATTTTCATTTAGAGTAAGAAAGAAGTCAAAAAAGCAATACGAAAACAAACATTTCATGTAATAATGTACATTCATAAAATAATGGAGTCTTTTCGGTTTGGCGGACTGCTACAGATTTTTAGGAAAATTAGCAAATCAATTATTTACAAATGTTATCCTAAGGAAATATAAGTTAGGTTAGGTTTAGTTAAGTTACGCTAGGAATTAGACATTTCTTTACGATAAAATTTGTAAATAATTGATTTAACTACTTTATGTAAAAATCTGTAGCAGTCCGCCAAACCGAAAAGATCCCATAAATGTAATTTTGATGGTTCCTTTTAAACACCTTCCTTATTTTGTGTTATTTGGATTGTTATATCAGCGAAGTTAAGCGACATGAGGTCTGTTCAGTAGTTGGATGGGTGACCGTCCTCTTCGTTCAGATGGGGATGTAACCCGTTTACATGGTTTGGATCCCACGTAACATTTTAGGTCTTTTCCTTCATATGACTATTGCCGTTACAAAGGAAGTAACACAACTGCAAACATTATTATTAGTAGTAGTAGTAGTACTAGTAGTAGTACTAGTAATAGTAGTAGTAATAATAGTAGTAGTAGTAGTATTACTTTGTCTTACGCAGAGCAATTGAAACTTTTACCATGTTAGGAACATGTAGAACATTTCCGGATCACCTGAAAATCAGGGCCCCCCAGCCTTCTTTAGTTAGCTTTATAAGGCTAACTAACGAAAATATCACGACCTAACCTAACCAATCGTCAAGGGTGTACAGTTGACCTAACCAATGGTTAGGTTAGGTCGTGATATTTTCGTTAGTTAGCCTTATAAGGCTAACTAAAGAAGAATGGGGGCCCTGATCTTCAGGTGATCCACATTTCCTAACCACTTAACGGATCAGCACTTCTAAAAAAGCACTTATACAAAATGGCTTGAGTGTGAAGCAACTGTATGTCAGTTCTGAATCAAGAGCACCTTTTGAAATATTGTTTCAGTGTTCCAAACTGTTTCCAAAATTGGTGCAATGAAGCATCTGAGCATGACAATTCACTATTAAGGGGCTCAATTAAACATTATTCGATCAAATAACTCTTACAGTGTAATATTCCTGAAATTTGAAAACAAAAGTTGTGTACAACAATCATCGTTTGTATTTTAATTTTGCTTATATATATATAATTATATATATATATATATATATATATATATATATATATATAGCGTAAAATTTTATCAATTAATAGCGTTCCTTACTGTTATGACCTATAATTTACTAAGTTGTTGATATAATTAATTTAGTTATTAATTTGTTGTTAGGGTTAGTAATTTGTTCTTAAAATTAATCAAGGAGACAATTTGCTGTGCGCTTTTCCTTTTACTTAGAACAGGGGTCACCAACCTTTTTTTTTGTTCACCGCCCACTTTTACGATTTTTTGAAAATTAAAAAAAGCCTATCGCCCACCTTAGATCAAAAAGAATAAATCAACATAATCGATAAAATAAATAAGGAAATAAATGTTTAATTACCTTTAATGTGAGCCCACTAGTGGGCGGTACCGCCCACATTGGTGACCCCTGACTTAGAATAACAGATAAGCGTTCACAATGGGTAATAATCTTGTAATATTGCACTGTTCAAATAGTACAGGAGAATACAAATGAATAAATTACATTGTTTAGCTTTCAGTGACTGGTTTGAGGAAAATAAATGTCAAAGATACACAGAATAAGCTTCTATTAATAATGAAAGACGAGGAATTAATTGCATGAGAAACGTGAGCAGTAATTCGGAGTCAAAATAAGCGTAGGCCTAAACTCTGCAAGTATGTACTATATTAGTGAAAGCGCGAGAGAGGTAGGCTGATATCCAGAGGAGAACGGGAAGAGCTGTTGCGGTTTTATAGGCACCAAGAAAACTGATGTTTGGGTGAAGTGTTTTTTGGATCTTCCTCTAGAGCAGGGGTTCCCAACCCTTTTTCGGCTGCGTACCCCTCGATGGCTTTGTCAAATGCCCCGTACCACCACCCCTTATTCAAAATTGCTCAAAAGACGGTGTAACTGCTACTTTCGTCTTTTGAGAGTACTTTTCCCAAGTAAAAGTTAGTTCCAAAGCAGGATGCCGCGTACCCTGAGAACCTTCTCCCGTACCCCCATTTGGAAACCCTTGCTCTGCTTTGTGAGAAGGTCTCCTTCGAAGAATTTACCGCAGGTTTTTATAGCCTATAGAAATTGCTTATTTGATAGGCAATTACAAGTTGTAGTAGGCTGTACCTCGAGTCTGGTCTGTTGCTTTATGATTTTGCCCTCATTAACGTAGAAGTGCTTTCTCCTCGGTCAAAAAAGGTCTCTGGTTCGGTGTGAAAACTACTCAAGACATCTGGCAAAAGTGCCTCGCCTAATTGGTCTGATCGTAAAGGCAGACACTCATAATACCTCTCGAGGAATTCTGTATTTGCATTGCGCTCTAATGACTGCTTAATTGGCTGTTTTATGGTAGTGGCACAGTTCTTCCATGCATCCGTTGGAAATCGCGTTTATAAGCATGGAAGATTATTTTACTCTACATGCAAGTCGCTATATATATATATATATATATGTATGACTATAACTATGACCATATATATATATACTCGTATATATATTAGTGAATCACGGTATAAAGCGCCATTGAACATTTGAATTACAAGAATTTTTCAGACCTTTCGAAACTGCCTAATCCCATCATCGGTGATGCAAAACAGAAAAATAATAAATAAAATTCAGCAAGTGGCTAGTGGTCGAAGATTACAGAAAATGATTCTGCACGCAATAAGAACAATTTATCTACATTATTGCCACCATCCATCTACATTCTACACCATTTGCCTATTTTTGTACAATGGAATCTTTCCTCTGAGTAGACACATTTGCCAAATAGATGCTTTAGACGATAATCCATTTTCCCTCAGACCAGAAATAACACTTTAATACTATTAATTCTTTGGATTAAGTTTTTTTATTAAAACTAAGTCTGAAAACCTGCCTCCGTTTTAATAAACAGGTTTATGGTTTAATCTTAAATGTAAATGGTAAAGTTTAGTTCGAAAGAAAATAAAGATTACATTTTTATTTTTATATTTTTTTTAAGTTTTCCATCTTTTAGTTTTACTTCTGTTGTGTTTATTTTATATGTTACAGTCAATGTCTAAAATTAGGCAATTTATAAATTGACTAAAATTTTAGGCAATTTATAAATTGACTTAAATTTTAGACAATTTATAAATTTACTTAAATTTTAGGCAATTTGTTAAATGCTCGATTTACTTAATACTTAATTAAACCTAACTTAGCCATGAATATTTAGGGAACATATTGGGAAATATCAGTGGGCACGCATATGCAGTATCACCTGAAAGGTTAGATTAAGTTAGGTTAGGTTTTGTGTTTATCACCAATTTAACACATTGCCTGAATTTCAGCCTAATTTTACATATTGACTGCAATATATATATATTTTTAGGATCTGATTTTAATGTTAGGTTGCGGTTTTTAATATATATATAGGCTGTAACCCTTGTATGTACTTCAGTGTTCCTGAGGATGTCATTAGACGAAAACGCTTGAGCACCATTTTGTGTTTCCTTTCCTTCGTGGTTTTATTCATCATATATATATATATATATATATATACAGGGCCGGATCTAGAAGTTGCGAGGCCCTAGGCCTATATATATGAAAATATGGACTTAATTATCGGTACTATACCAGCAATATTAGAATCCCGCATAGACAGAACTATGCCAGCACTTAAAAATTAAACCAAACCAAAATAATCACGCATGGAAATTGTGTAAGAAATATAAATAAACCATACAAATAAGTATAAATTATAATATGAATAAAGATTTGTATCGAAAATATAAGACAATGATTTCTAAGATTTATATAATATTATAGGTAATGACTTTCCATAGTATACAAACGTTTTTCATATGTGATGTATAAGAGATGTTGACATTTCATTTTTATAATAGTGAGCGATCGACTTATCAGGCTAAATATTAATGCTTTAATATTTGGTTCAGATGCTCCTTGAATATTACAGCAATGCTTTTCTACTTTTCTTCGAGCTAAACTCTTCAATTAATTGAGAATAATCTAATGAATTTGTTATATCGTTTTCTATTGATAACATAGCTAATGATTGCAATCTCGCTTGAGACATGGTGGAACGCAAATATGTTTTAATAAGTTTGAGACGCGAGAAACTTCTTTCAGCCGAAGCAACAGTAACTGGGATGGTTAATACTATTCGAAGTGCAACATAAACATTAGGATAAATCTCACTTAGTTGTTTTTGCACTATATAAACAAGGGCATTTCCGAGATCTGTTTTCTCAGGTATAAACCTGCAAAGTACTTTAAGTTCTTCATAGAGTTCTAAATCATTAATATCACTTGAACAGAACGCGCAAAACGGCTTGAGCGAGGCCCCCTTTGGCGCGAGGCCCTAGGCGATCGCCTAGTTCGCCTATAGCTAAATCCGGGCCTGTATATATACATATATATACACACAAATTACCAGTCAACAGCTGAAGACACTCGTAATCATAGTTTATGATTTGTGGGAAATTAGGTTTAAAGTTCCATAATTTACATCATTCTGCCCATATGCCCCTTCAGGGTACGAGCAGTTCGCAGCAGCAACATTGTAGAGTAATCAAGGAGTCAATGTATTAACGAGGCTTCTTTACTTATATATATATATATATATATATATATATATATATATATATATATTTTATTTTTTTAACTGCAAACAACACACAGTATAATTAGTGTAAAGAACGACGCTGTAGAAGAACGTTCCGCACAAGATGAGGAGGGAGAACGAACAAATGAAAAATGAGGTAACCACCCGGGAATCGAACCTGGGATCTTCCGATTGCCGGTCAGATAGTGTAGTGTAGTGAATAGCATATCTGACCGGCAATCGGAAGATCCCGGGTTCGATTCCCGGGTGGTTACCTCATTTTTCATTTGTTCGTTCTCCTCCTCATCTTGTGCGGAACGTTCTTCTACACAAGCGTCGTTCTTTACATATATATTATATATATATATATATCAGACATGGAGTAATAGTAATAGGTAATAGTAATAGACTATTACAGGATTTTTCAAGTAACAGTAATAGTAATAGATCATAATTTTTTTCTGTTACAGTGGCACTGGACAATTGGACATAGTGTATGAACAAAGAACTGAAAAAAGAACTAAATCTACTCTAAACTAAAATAAACATGTATGTGAACTAATATTGTGGCAAATTTTTCCTTGAATAAAGTAAAATTTATCAAGACCTACAGTCTTTGAATTGTAATGATTTAGTTGAAACAAATATTTGTTATTTGGCTGCCGCTCAGCCTCATCCTGTATCCATAAATGCAGAGCCCTCTGCCTCATCCTGGATCCATGAGTAGAGAGCCTTCTGCCTCTCAGCTTCATCCTGCATCCATGAGTGCAGAGCCCTCTGCTTCTCAGTCTTATCCTGGATCCCTGAATCCAGACACTGCTACATCGCCAGCTCAATACCATCTCACACAGGGTACCCCCCAAGGGGCTTTGATGAATCGGGATGCTGGGAATGCAGTCGGAGGTCATGAGGAAGCATCTTGGACAATGGTGGTAAGGAGGGGCCAGAAGCGAGCGACCCCTCCAAGAACTGCAACCACTGCAATAGCTAATGGTGGTGGTCTCTCAAGGGGGGTCTGGTCCCACTCATGCACCGGCTAGAGGTAGTCAGCCTGTGGCAAAGGCTAGCAGAGAACGGCGGGGTATCATAGGGGCTGCCAAAACAGATCGTATGATGGCTGTACCAACGAAGACCGCAAACATTTTCGTCTCAAGATGTCGATCTGATCTTGCGGCCGAGAAGCTGCAGGCATTTTTGGAAGATAAAGTGAACCTTCAGGTTACATGTAGGAAAATTGACTCCAGATGGACTACGTACAGTTCCTTTCAAGTTACAGCAGTTTGTGATGATCCAGGGGTATTTATGGATCCAGCAGTATGGCCGGAACGGGTATATGTACGGCGGTTTTATGATAAGAAGGGAAGAAAAACACCTGCAGCCCTTCTCGCAAGTGCTGGAGAGGGTAATTATGCCTTTTCAGGCTGTTGGAAATGAAGAAGATTATCTCATTAAACTGGAGCAGGTGAGCAGTATTATTGATGATTTGGATACGACCTGTGTAGCTATTATTGGTGACTTTAATGCTAATGTGCTTAATGATAATTCTTTGTTTAGCAACCACTTAAAAGCCTTCTGTGAAGATAATAACTTGACCCTTTCATCCATGTGTAGTCTTCCTGGTGATAGCTTTACTTATGTTAGTGATAGTTGGCACACCACCTCATAGTTGGATCATGGTATTTGTATGTTCATTATACAAAGTGATTCACTGGCCTACTTAGTGCTCCAGACAACTATCTCTTAATCTCTATGGACCTCTTGTATACTGTTTGTACCTGTTGAGTCTGAAATAAAGTGTTTGTTTGTTTGTTAACACACTGCTTCTAATTGCATTTAAATAGACATAAAGATCCTTTTCAAATGAGTGAAGTACCCCACATACAAAAGTAATAGTAATAGTAATACAAGAATCAATAGTAATAGTAATAGAAACCCAGTAATTTACTCCATGTCTGATATATATATATATATATATATAATATATATATATGGGATGAATTTCATAATAAAGCACTGTGAAACTAATATATGTTACACACCCACGAGGAAAAATTAAAAGGAATATTGCTCCCGAAGCAAATTCGTGGCAGACTATACAATTCGGCCAGCCATGTACAAAGCTAAAGGAGATGCCGTAATTTAAGCAAATGATGTGGCAGATGTTGGTCACAGAAGCGTACTTTTACTGATAAAACCTAAGATGTTTCCGAAGTAAGGAAGATAACACGACAATGGCGAGACGTCTGAATTGATAATATCGTGATCAAGAATCGAAAATATTATAAAAAAACATTTTTGAAACATTATTATTATTTTAATGGGGGGTAAACTTGATGATGTTTATATTGGTAAAATACAGAATAATCTCAGTAAAGAGCGAATGTTTAACCCTTTACTGCCCAAAAGGACAAATTTTTAACCTTTCAAATACACGCATTCATAAATTAACCCTACAAAATATTTGGCCAGTAAAGGGTTAACTTATATATCACGCGTAGTATTATAAAAGGTTGGCCAAAAGTCGCTTTAGCGAAGTGAGTTTCGTTATAATACGAAGGTAAAGCGATTTATGGTCCACCTTGTATATTTTCCAAGAAGCTTCTCAAATTATTACCACTCGTTCGGCATCCCGAATAATCTGCAGTTATTTAAATCTTACAAGCTACCAGGAATCATCAGTTTTACGCTTATCGCTATTCATTTTTAATTTCAAAGAATTCCTTCGTCCAAGCAATTATTTATGCATGCACCATGTGATAATTAAAAATGAAAAAAATGAGGGTTCACCAGTTTGAGAAGGAGCTTTGCTAGTACTATTAATTTAGAATTAATTAACGAATATAAGGTCAAATTAGTGTGTGTGTGTGTGTGTGTGTGTTCAGTTTCCGGATCAATGAAAGAAAACCACCCCCAGCCTTATTTAGTTAGCTTTATAAGGCTAACTAACGAAAATATCACGACCTGACCTAACCAAACGTTAGGTCAACTGTACGCCCTTGACGATTGGTTAGGTTAGGTCGTGATATTTTCGTTAGTTAACCTTATAAAGCTAACTAAAGAAGGCTGGGGGTGGCTTTCTTTCATTGATCCCAGTTTCCTATATTAGTTGTTAATATTATTCAAATGTAAATATGTATAATGTTATAATAATATCAATCTTTTAAACTCGGGCATAGGTACTTCTTATTGGCAATTTAATTAAATAAATTGTACCAAAGAGGTGTATTACCCATTCTCTTTCATTTGGGAAAACATATATATATATATATATATATATATATATGAAAATTATTTCACGAAAGTAACACGTGAAAAATATTTATGATGAATAAAACCACGAAGGAAAGGAAACACAGAATGGTGCTCAAGCGCTTTCGTCTAATGACATCCTCAGGAACACTGAAGTACATAAAGAGTTACAGCCTATATATAGGTTACAGAAAAAAAAAATATATATATATATATATATATGGGAAGAAATAAAATTAAAATTAAAAATTGAAGGATTGTGGGAGGAGCATACAAATTTGTAAGGAAAAACTATCGATTTTTAGCACAAGTCGGCTGTAACTCTTTATGTACTTCAGTGTTCCTGAAGATGTCATTAGACGAAAGCGCTTGAGCACCATTCTGTTTCCTTTCCTTCGTGGTTTTATTCATCATATATATATATATACAGTCGACGTATTACTAAAAGAACAATTCTTATGCAAGGAGAGTAAAAAAAAGAAAAAAATCAACGTTTCTTTACAATCACCACATAAACATGTTCATACATTCGGAAGGTTTTTCAACGAAACATTCCTAATTCCTTCACCTTTTTGTTTTTTCTGTTCTAAGGCTTCGCGCGCGTAGAATATTCATATACCTTTACCTTTGGTTAGCTTCCGCCCGAATTGTTCATTCTGACGAAGGTCAAACTTTTCACTCCACCTTAGACCTACAGTTTAACGTGGAATCCGAACCACGCCCCACCAGCAACCCAGCATCTTAACTACTAGGCCACCCAGGGTACCCATTTATCTACCAACCACTTTCTTTATTGTGTGGAAGGATAAACAGCTGGAGTTTGCTGCGCGCCGGCTTCCGTCACCGGGTTTTGAACCCGGGGCCGATGGATTCGTAGTCAGCGACGCTAACCACCACACCACCATCTTGCGCGGATGTTCTCCTATACAAGCGTCGTTCTTTACGTTAATTATACTGCGTGTTCTTTGCAGTTGAAATGATGTGTGTGTATATATATATATATATATATATATATATATAGATAGATAGATAGATAGTAAAAAACTACGCATGTCAATGGAACCAATGAAAGTCGCACACTGTCAATAACCTCTGAAACGAACATTTAAGCAAAATGAGGTTAATTTCAAGGCAGTTTTTCACGCATGCAACATTTCATTATTGCTAAATCAACGTTGCATACATTGATTATGTCATTTAGTGTGAATTTTTAGCGAACACACACACACACACACACATACACATATATATATATATATATATATATATATATATATCGGGTGCGGCAAAAGTAACGCCCTTTTAATAATTGCATCTTTATAGTTTTATACAGTATAATTTTTTAGTTTTATATTGTATCATTTTGTTATTTTTTAGTTTTTACTGAGAAAGTACTTATTATTTTTCTTAAAATGCTGTATTTTTCTTAAAAACCTTATTATTTTTCTTAAAATGCTGTATTTTTCTTAAAAACCTTATTATTTCTCTTAAAATGCTGTAATTGATTTATTTCCTTCAATAAAAGAGAATAAACTAAAAAGGGCGTTATTTTTGCCTCACCCGTTATATATATATATATACTGTATTTATATGCGCCATGGTGTTGAAGTGATTAGCATCTTTGACTACGAATCCACCGGTCCCGGGTTCGATTCTCGGCGATAGCAGTCGGCGCCAGTTTATCAGGGTAAGAACACAAAGGAAACAGGCTACCCGCTTGCGAGTTATTAGCGCCGACCGGCGCTGACAAGCGTCATGAATGTGACCATGCTATCGAGCGCAGCCGCACACAGTAGAAGCATGTTCAAACTTGTCGGCGCTGGTTGCCCGCGTTGACAAGTTTATCGGAATGAACAAAACATTCTTTTCTCGCTTGCCCGCGCGTGTAGCACTATCGAGCAAAAGAAGATCTTCGTCAGACGACAAGCTAGACATATTTACTGTACGACAGCTAGCCCACAACTCGCAGATAAACCTACGTCTTCTGTGTCCGCCTACCAGCGCTGACTGCCGGCGCTGGAAACCGCCAAGCGGGTAGCCTGCTTTCTTTGTGTTCTTACTTTTAATAAGCTGTACGTCCAAGGAGGAGCAACAAGTTTGACCTCTGTCAGAATGAACAATTCGGGCGGAAGTAAAACCAAGGTTACCTTATATATTCCCGTGGTTTTTGTATGAAACAAGTCTTGGTGGTGAAAATTTTGTTTCATACATACATACATGCATGCAGTAAATAAACACACACACACACACACACACACACATATATATACACTGTGTATATGTGTGTATGTGTATGTGTATTTATTTACTATATAAATATATATATATACACCAATGCACGTAATTAATGAAACAATATCTGAATTGTAATGAATTTAATTTTAATTTATTATATATATATATAGTAGGTCTAAACCTGCCCTTCAACCTATTTCCAATTAAATTCACTGCAGGCTGTCGTCTGCTCATGCTGACACATATTATAATATATATTATGTCGAATACGAAAATTATGCTACTATTTTATTCTTGTGTGTGTATATATATATATATATATATATATATATATATATATATATATATATTATAATAAAAGACTTTAAATAATATTTTCGAATTTATGCCTAACTTTCAACGAGTTCTGTATTGAGAAAAAAAAAGAGAGTTAATTACCCAATCCAATAAGCGAACAGTGTGCCCGAAAATTCTCTACCAATGGAAATTACATTAATTAATTAATTTAATTAATAATTCATTAATTACAGTGATTAGTAATAAATTAACTTAATTGATAATTTTTAGCATTTATGATAGGACTCCGGAAAAAAAGTATTTCTCTTCGAGTTTGGTAAGTGTGTAAGTGTGTGTGTGTGTGTGTGTGTGTGTGTGTGTGTGTGTGTGTGTGTGTGTAAGTGTTATCTTCTGTGTAATTCTTTCTTATCTAATCTAAACTGTTTGTCAAACCTGCATTTTGTCCTATGAACAATGTAAGTAGATGATGTATAGACCTGTATTCAGATCAGCCCAGGAATAAATTGAGTTTTATGTGCTCATTTTATTCCTGCAGGGAATTTTTTTTGTTATAATTTTTTTCATTTCAAAGCTTTTATGTTTATATGTACGTACCCATGTCATGATGGGCACACACACACATACACACACACACATCACACACACACACACACACACATCCATGTTGGTATTTCCATATAAGATACCTGTACCCATTATTTTATTTCAGGGCATAAAAAATGAAAACTCATCCCATCCAAATTTAACCTAAACAGGGTGTTGCTTAACTGGATGCTGCACCTGACAAACAAACTCCACCCCCAATGACTGAATGAATCCTAAAGTAACCTTTTATGTCGGGTCCCAAAATGGGTTGGCGACATTCAGATATTTCATATTCATTATTGGTAAGACGTCTATACTCGTATAACTGAGGAGATTCGAAGCCAATTAATTTATCCTTCAGGCGACAGTTAAGCTTTTTTCAACTAGCTGTACTTTAATTTCACCTTCGTACTTAAAGTGAACCAAAAATTTACGAGAAAGAATTACCTTTTCCCCCCTCAAATTATTGCACATTTCACTCTTCTTAATTAGTACTTTAGTAGTTGTTTGCGCGCGCGCACATACACACACACACACACAAACAGAGGTGTGTATATATATATATATATATATATATATATATATATATATATATATATGAGATGACCACAAAGTCTGGAATCAATGGTACATAAAGTTTGTAACTGAAACACTATTTTGATCCCAAATTTTTTGGCCACCCTGTATTGCTCCGCGGTTCATTATAAGTGCATGCAGGTATTTTTATCACTCATTCACTCACTCATCCGGCACTCATCTGGCGCTGCAGGCCTATAAGTCCCTTGGCCGCTACAACAATCCTTCGCCACACGGCCCGATCTACTGCCAACTCCTGAAGGTCTTCAGGGTTCTTCCCCAGATATTCCAAATTTTCCGAGATCTTATCCTTCCATCTAGTTCGTGGACGTCCTCGGGGCCTTCGATTTTGTGGAATCCATTCCCATACCTTTCTTATATTTCTATCTTCTCCTGCTCTAACCACATGTCCTCTCCATCTTAGGTGTGCTGCTCTTATGATGTCCGTTACCAGAGGTTGTATGGTTAGAGCTCTCACTTCTCTTGCATATCTCTTTCTCCATTGATTTAGCTCTTCATCATAGACTGGTCCACATATGCCTGTGAGGATGTTGTTCTCAAAGCTTTCTATTTTTCCAAGTGTCCACACCATACGTAATTACGAGCAAAATTACATCATTATAGATGCGTAAGTTTGTCCTTCTTGATAAGACTCTTGATCTTAGTAGAGGTCTTAAAGCAGCTACCCCGCGACTTCCAGATCTTAGCCGTGCTTTTATTTCAATGTCTACTTCATGGTGTTATCACTGACGCAAGGTAGCAAAAATTTAGAACTTTTTCTATTTCCAAATCAGCTATGATTTCAGTGCCTTCTTCAAAATGGTAGTACTCCGGTCTACTTGCATGAAGCACTTTAGTTTTATTTGCATTTATTGCTAGTCCCAGTCTTTCAGCATTTTCACTCAGTGCTCTCACCTTTCGTTCCATATAAGCTTCATCTTCTACCATGATGTCTACATCATCTGCGTAGGCCAATCTATCCACAATTTCATTTTCAATCCCGACCTCTCTCTGCTCGTTATCCAACTTTCTCAAAATCCATTCGAGACTCATGTTGAATAATAAGGGTGAAAAGAGGCATCCTTGTCTTACCCCTGTATTCACCGTATTTTTATCACTGAGATCAAAATGTCTATGAAGTTAATAGAAACTGTTCTATCATGCAAGGAAATGTTCTCTCTCTCTCTCTCTCTCTCTCTCTCTCTCTCTCTCTCTCTCTCAGGATAACGTAAATTCCATTAAGTTGGTAGACATTTTTAGTTAACGTCTGTGAGTAATGTTATAACGTTATTTATTAATTTTGTTATAATTTTTAGTGTTTTGGAATGAATATTCAAGATCAGCCTTCGACTAGCTCTTCGGCAGCATCTCTCTTCCTTTTGGGATTTTATGAAAGAAAATGGTTACTTTTAGCTCTCATCCTGCCTTCATAACTTTCCATACAAGACTAGTCAATGACTTGACGGATCTTTTCGGTTTTAGGTCCGGCATTGGATTTTTTCATATTTTTTGGTATAGACGTAGATTTTTACGCTAATTCCATTTCCGCAATCCGTTTCTTGGAGAAATAAACACGAAAAAAGTTATGTGCAAGTTTATTACGTTTACAGGTTTCCAGAACACAGAACGGAACACAAACCAAAGTTTGCTACTTGCCAAACTGCGCAATATCGTTCAGCATTTGGCGCACTAGATCTTTGCCTGCGTGTCGGCGACGCCAGAGAAACTCGCAGAGATACGAATCGATCATGGAACGGTGCGTACCACACCGGCGCTTGTTACCGCGTTTGAGTTGGTTCCACGTCGACTCTATCTGTTGCATGTGTGCTCCAATTGAAGGGTCCACGAAGTTTTCGCTGTGGTTCACTGTTTTGTGAATGAAGCTGTACCCTTCGAGCTGTTCGATGCGTTCATACGCAGGTTAGGTTAGGTTAGGTTAGGTTAGGGTAGGGTAGGTTAGGTTAAGTATAGGTGGATATTTGAATAAAGGTTTTGGGCCATAACTTTTTTCGTGTTTATTTCTCCAAGAAACGGATTGAGAAATGGAATCAGCGTAAAAATCTACGTCTATACCAAAAACATCGAAAAAATCCAATGCCGGACCTAAAACCGAAAAGACCCGACTTGACATAGGTATTTTATGAAGTCGATTTATTTTAATGTTATTAATTAAATGTTTTGTAGTGTTTCGAAGTTGTGATTGAATTTATTCTATACCGAATAGAACATCAGTGTCATTGATAAAATATATTCAATGTAAATGATAGGAAAGATTCTATGACTGTATAGTACTGGAGGCCATTTTATCTTAGTGATGGAGGGGGTTACTTCTTACCTAGTGTCGTAATACCGCTTCCCTTTGAAGAGCGAAATTAAAGTTGAGCAACATTGGATATGAAGAGTAGTTCGATGGGGGACCGTTCGTTCTTCGCTTCTAGATTATGTAGCGATACGTGGTTCAGACCTCACGTAAAACTGTAGATTTTCTCCTTCATAATGATGACCTTTGGTGAAGGAGGTTAAACAACCCCAACATAATCTCATTGCAATACTCAGTCAGGAAGAAGTCATTTACTTTTAACAAACTTTTCAGTCGCTAACAATTCATGAATGTCGTATAGAAAAGTATAAAAAATAGTTGTAAATAATTATTAAAGAATAAAATATTTTTTAGCCCTTTCAAGCCTAAATTATAAAATGTTTATATATTTTTGTTCCTGTTCAAGCTAAAATAACCTCTAATATTCAGATCGTAAGGCTCAAAATCGATTGTCAAGCTCATGTTGCCATAAGGCAACAGTCGGCGTTAAATGGTTAAATAAAGTTGTAACTGACTTAAAATACTGAAAAAAATAGGGTGTATAACAATTTAAGAATCTATTTTAAACAGTGGTATTTTGAACTTCCGCAGAGTTCAGGATATCAAAGCAGAGGGAAGGCGTATATAAACTCTCATTTTAAGGAAAACGACATTGGGAAATTGACGAAAAGACCAGTAAAAGTACAATTTTGGAAAAAACGTTCGCCTAGAATAAAATTTTTAAAAGCATTAAAAAAATTAGTAATTGGTAATATTACTCTTTAGTGGGGGGGGATTTAATCCCAGCAAGAACTAGGGCGTTTAGTAAACGTAATAAACGTTTTATTTACTTTTCATGAACGTTTATAACGCATTTATTAAAAATTTTGTTTCTTGTTACTGAATTGTTTTTGGTGACAGGAGCAAATTTTCAAAAACGAAACTCAGTCATTAGTAATTAGTTTTTTTTTTCCAAATTTTATATTTGGCAAAACTGTACATTTCTTCCTTTGCTCCCTGTTCTTCCTGTGCTTCTTGTACTTCATGTACTATATTGTTTCTATCAGTTTTCGGATATAAACAGAAAGAAATAAAAATCGTTAGTCGATTAAAAAACAATAATTCAAAATTTAAAAAACTAAAAAAAAAAAAATTATTCAAAAAAAGAATCAAATTTCTTTAAAATTTTACAGTATTTTTCCAATATTTTTTTCTTTAAATTTTAGATATCCGATATGACAAATATATTTAAAAAATTCTAATGTAAATATGCCGTTGAAAGCATGGAAGCATTTTTAGGCAAAATTAATGGGATTCACTTTATTTATTAAATAAAAATACTTTAAAAATCGAAGAAAAATAATTAAATCTGTGAATTGTCACAAACTCCAAAAAAAAAAATATTTTTGGAAAAAACCCTGTTGTCATGTGTGTGTGTGTATATATACAGGGTGTCCGGGCTCAAATGGCAATAAAATAAAACATTTTAAATGTATTTTATTGCCATTGGGCTTGTTTTCGTCGACAAGCCCAAAACATCGACACGCTAAAAAGCTAACTTAACTTAACCTAACCTAACCTAACCTAACCTAGCGTAACCTAACCTAATTTAACCTAACTATATATATATATATATATATATATATATATATATATATGTTACAGTCAATGTGTGTGAAACTAGTCATTTCGCGGAATGCCTGTAACCTTTAATTACTTCATAAAGGTTACATTAGGTTAGGTTGGTAACGCGTAATGTCTGTGATTAAGGGCCACGGGCACTATGCAAAATGCCTAAAACTTTAAGGCATTACGTGAAATAACTGGTTTTACACAAATTGAATGTAACACAATGTGTGTAAAACACACACACAACATATATAAATATATATATCGCTGCAACTAAACCAAAATGAAAGCCGCTTATCTCCCTGTACGAAGTGCATTTTATGTAAAACATTATTTTAAACCTAACGAGTGCATTATATAACATTCGCTGAAAGTCTTAGGAAACAACCATAATAATCAGAACGAACAACAAAGTTTAAATGGAATTTTTGCATATATATAAGTTTGTATACCGAATGTGTGGAAATGCATAAACATACAATACAAACTATATCCAAATTGTTAACGTTAACGAGAAAAAAAAAAAGGATCACTTGAAGATCCGTCACCCCATCCTTTTTTAGTTAGCTTTATAAGGCTAAGTAACGAAAATATCACGACTTAACCTAACCAATCGTTAGGTCAACTGTACGCCCTTGACGATTGGTTAGGTTAGGTCGTGATATTTTCGTTAGTTAGCCTTATAAAGCTAACTAAAAAAGGCTGGGATGACGGATCTTCAGGTGATCCAAAAAAAAAAATTATAAGGAATTTAGAGGATAAAATCTGTGATGCAGTTAGAGAGTGGGTAGCGTACCCGGACTGGTCACAAATAAAGAGCTTTAAACTATGACGAGTGTTGAATTAAAGGAGAAAATTCATATTAATACAGTATCGGAAAAAAGTTTTTCTACAAATTTAAAATTTCTCAAAAAAGCATAAAAAATTACTAATTGGTAACGACTGGGTTTTGTTTTTTGTGAAATGTTATCGCTGTTACCATAAAGATTAAAATATCCAAAGAAAAAGAGCTTATTAACAATTAGTCAATTTTTTTATGCTTTTAAGAAATTTTATGTTTCTAGGCGAACTTTTTTCCAAAACTATACAAGCGCCGCATCTGGAGAGAATTGGATAAATAGAGGCTTATTAGAAGTGAAAATTCCCACTCTTTGAGGATATAAAAATGAGGAACAAGTTGAAATTACTCTAAGCAGAGAAAAGGTATTAACGAGTCAAATGAGAGGCCTACGAGAAAAAGGTAGAACAAATGAAAGGAAACCAAAGTGTATCTCTTAAATAGGAAATAGTCACGTATTCTGTAGATAAGGTACGTGTAAATATGGTTCTCCCGGTATGTTATACTAACAACTTCCAAAAGAATTTTTAACAGGAATTAAGAAAAAGCACGTCAGTAGAGATATTATGGCCAAGCTTTTTTTTTGCAAGTTCTCTGCCACAGGAAGATGTATATGAATATGGTATGCCCCTAACTTTCACGTGAAAGGTCGCAAAGTTAAGATGACAGAGGTGTGGCGGGGACGAACCAACGAAGAAGGGAAGAACGAAAAGATAATGATAAAACTTTTATAAATGAATTAAGGAACTCGAACGAACAGGTAAATAAATTTACGTGTCAAAAAAGTACCAGAACACTCTTTCAGACACGCAAAAATTTCGTTCCCCTTCACCAAAAAATCAATAAGCAACACTCGGAAAATCAACTGCCACACGAACGCCATTAATAAACGCAACAATAGCAAAATATGCTTACCAACAATGGCAACCCAGCATCACGCTCTCAACACTTTTTATTCATTCCATCAACACCAATAACTAAAGCTCACTATAAGAACAAATCAATGAGCCTACATTAAAATTAAATAAAAATCAAAACAAAATAGCGCATGAAGAATTAATCCGAAATCCCACCATTAGCGAAAAACCAACAGAAAATACCTACCAATCCCCTTTCATTAAAATATGCAAATATACAAGGATTTTATAGCCGAAATGTAGATTAAAAGTTACAATTTCAACTAAATTTAATAGGAAAACAAATACAAAATAATTTGCTTATCAGAGACACATTTGCATAAATGCGAAATTGGATGTGAAAACTGCAAATAAGATTAAATAATTGCGATACATCTAGAGCGGATAGGTTATAGCCAATAAAGGGTAATGCTGTAAATATTTGAAAAATATTGACGCAGGCGAAGTATTAAGTATTGGTAAGCGAGTTTATTAATACAAATGAAATACTAATGTCAGAAGTTAAAGAATTACAGCTGTTAAGTCTAAGTGTTGATAGCTTTTTAAGTATATTAGAAAATTATCTTTCATTTCCTGTCATTGAAAATGATAATACTTTAGTGTTGCCAGATTTTTCAAATGCCCATGCAGGACAAAAATATTTCTGAGTTTTTTTTGAAGACCAAATTTTTTTTTAAAATTGAAACTAGATTTCTTCAACGGTTACAACAAACAAAATTAGAAAAATTTTATTGCAATAATATTTAACAATTAAACATCGTGAATAAATTGAAATTATTATACATAATATTGAAATTCTAAATCAATTCATCCCTAAAAAATTTGCTTAAAAAATATTTTTTGCGGGACATTTTGAACGCGGGATTTTGACGCGGGATTTTTGGATCAAATGCGGGACTGTCCCGTAAAATACGGGACGTCTGGCAACCCTATAATACATTAAGATTACTAATAACCCAAATACCAACATTCTAATATGCGGCGACTTTAATTTCCCCGACATCACGTGGAAGAGTAGTACAGTAATGGTTAGAGTTACATTAAACAAAGAGAAGACCGAATTCAAAGTTTTGTATTGAATTTTATCGAAAAACACGCTTTTATTCAAGAAATTAGAGACGATTCGAAATGAGAATATAATGAAATGAGAATATATTGGATCTAATTATGACAAATAACAGCAACATGATAATTAGTGAATAAAGGAATAAATACAGGAATAAAACCACAATAAGAAATGTGTTTATTATAGGTAGGGGACGGTGGGGTAAGACGGACCCATGGGGTGAGATGGAACCCCCCCCCCATCTAAACCCAAGCAGAAAGGGCGAGGTTCAGATATTGGTTGCTAGATGTCCTTCACGTCACCAAACAAAAGCATGACACAAAAGAAAAAAGCAAAGCAAGCGAAAGCTTGGCCATCCTGGGCTCATGACAGTGACAGTGAGGATGGAGATTCAACCAAGTGCTTGTATTGCAATGACACGTTTGGTAATTCTGTGCGAGGGGAAGGGTGGGTTTGTTGCGCCATTTGCAAGAGATGGGCACATGAGGAATGTGCAGGGGTAGAGGATGATGAGGAAGAGGTTTTTGTGTGAGAGTTGTGCCAGTAAGGATGGACCCCTGGGGTCCATCTTACCCCGTGATTCGTTTTTGGTACAATAAAAATATTGATTTGGTAAAATCTCGTGTTTCAGTCTTTTCCTCTAAAAACCGTGACCAGGGTGTGGACTTTAAATATAACACCCCAAAGCACCACCACAACCCCTAAAAAACCCCAAAATTATATAAATGTGGTTTCTAGACTCATTTTTGTGTTTAGTAGTCCGTCTTACCTCACCTTCCCCTACAAGCTTTCGGTCTATATCCCACTCATACCTGACGGTATCATTTGTTACCATTAAAGCCACGCCCACAACTACGTCCGCAGAGCTAATTTCTTAGACCTGATTGGTTATATTAGGTCAGAAGGAAAGTGAGAAAATACATTTTTTATTTTCGAAATTATCAGTAAAATAAAATAATGTCAAAGTAATTCATGGGATACTAAACTAAACAAAATTCAGATATTGGTTTTTCCAAAAACATTTGTCTCCTAGCAGTGGGTCTGAAAGGGATATTGAGGTCTTCATCACTCGCGCCCAATGAAAACCTTATAGAATAGGCCGAAAGCTTGTGCTTCTGATAAATCAATGTCTTACTGTGTCTTTATTCCCTTAATTCAACGTCTTATAATTGAGAATGTTCACTTAACAAATCAATGTAAATTTTAATCGAACGGAAATTTCTGACCATAACCTAATAGAGGCGTGGATGAAGTTATATGAAGGAGGAGCATAAAATCAAATGAAATGAGACAAAAAATGAAAATTTTTGAGAAAATTTATTCAAAAGATAAGGAAAGGCATATTCGAAGGATTAAATCTGAATTCCAACAAAATTGACTTGGGACTCATAAATGCAAAAATAAAAGAAATTAACTGAAAAGTTTGGGTTGATAAAACGTCAGAAGAGTCGCTTCTTGACAATAGAAAATGAAATAGGAGCAAAAAAAAAAAAAAAGTCTTAGGAAAGAAAAATAAGAAGTCGAAAGAAGTATGAGAACGCTTCTCTTCCATAGCTTGCGAAACGTTTGCTCAAATTCAGAATAAAGAACAAGAAATAAATTTGAAATCTCTTCTTGAAGAATATAAGCAGCCAAAAAATGTATAAAAAAGAACAATTCAAAATATTTTAACAACTTCGCGAAGGGAAGTTATGATGAAATGCGGCGAAACTATTGTACACTTAAAAAAACAATACTGAACAGAAGAAAGTTTCTAAAGAAATGAAAATGTACACTATGGCTTGCTGTTTCCGAAAAAGGTACGCCTAGAAACATAGAATTTCTAAAAAGCGTAAAAAATTACTAATTGGTAATATTCCGTGCTCTGTTTTGGACATTTGAGTCTGGGTAGCGGAGCAAAGTCGATCTGTAGAATGTCTACATGGATAATGTTGATACTAAAAAGTTTAAATTAAGTCAAGTTAGGTTCAGTTGGGTTAGGTTACGTTACGTTATGACCGGTTAGGTTAGGTCTGGTTAGGTTAGGTTAGATTTAAATTAGTTTAAAATCTGAAATCCATAAAATTGCTTGAGGTTTAACGTCAAAATTATGAAATTCTATTTTTATCATGTAACGCCTTTGTGAATGGGAAACAATATTTGTACTTTTTAAAGACTACGGGATCAGGCCGGTGTCCACCCAGCAAATGAAGGTATAGTTCGGAAAAAAGTTCACCTAGAAACATGAATCATACCGAAAGATTATACACTAGTTGAACAACTGCAGATAAAATTGCATACACTTGGAATAAAAAGAATTAAAGAACCCAAACTAACGTATTTTTAGAGCCGAAACAACCTTTATCGTAAATCCTGGCTTACCAAGAGAGAATTCCCGATGTTTTGTGTCAAAGGAAATACGGTTCACTAAAGCATTCGATAAATAGTTTTGAGAAATACTTCGTTGCATATTTACTAAAATAGATGTTAAATTAACAAATGGGTTTTTGCATTTAACATTTGAAGTAAGAAACTTCCAAAACAAGTAGTAAATGGAGCTAAAACCGGCGTTTCACCAGTCTTTATCTGTGTACCATAAAGAACAGTATTAACCCGTTACTGTTTATAATAATGATTTTTAGACATTTTCTGACGAAGAAATACTGTAAAATACATTACTGTGTCGTCATTTGAAGTTGACGCAAAATTTTTAGGGAAATTACTAAGGAAGAGAACATAATTACAATATTATGTAACACATTAATTAGCCATCGCCCGTAGCTCATTGGGTAACACCGTCGCTTTCATATAAGCGAATTGTAGACACTGAGGTTGGGGGGTTCGAATTCTGATGATGTTAGTAATAATAATCCAGGAGTTAATGCAATGGGATAGATCGCATTCGTCTGGCCTGAACGCTGTGCCTATTCCTAGCTCCTTATCACTGATTATTAACAAATATATGCTTAAGAAAAGGGTTTCAAA
>JAJOZX010000585.1:905000-1007500 GCA_023014485.1 Bathynomus jamesi | reverse complement strand
GTTATTGCTGGTAATAATAGTCGCATTAGTCTGGTCTGAGTGCTGTGTCAGTTTCTGTCCCTCTAAACTTATTATTATTATTATATTATTATTTACATTAGTTCAAGGCATGATCAGTTAGTTGATTGTGCTAACTAATTGCAGATTTAGAGGTTTTTTTGTAAAGGTAGAATATTCTGCTTAAGATTCCTCTTTGAACAAGCCTTCCAAATCTATAATTATGGAGGAAAGCGAACTAACTGGTCATACATTGGGCCATCCTTTGTTTCAAATTAGTTTTGACACTCAATAACGGAGACTTACCCAATTTAAGATTTCTAGAATCATTGTATATGCTTAAATTTAAAACAAATCTGAGTGATAATTCTTCACTCCACACACCATTCGAACAAAATACTAAAGTAGCGGACCTTTTACTGTATGTTGCGTTTCATTTCTTGCTTAGAAACTTTAATACGAAAAATGTTATATAGAATTTAAATCATTGATTAAAAAAAAAAAATTCGGTTTACGTTCATTATGAAATCAGTTATTCATTTGAACTAAAGATGGAAGGATGTTCCGAAGTGTTATTTGCATTGTGATTTTTTTCTTCATCTTTAAACTTGTATGATTTCGTGCAAAACGTCCTATCAATATATATATATATATATATATATATATATATATATATAGAGAGAGAGAGAGAGAGAGAGAGAGAGAGAGAGAGAGAGAGAGAGAGAGATATGGTGTGAAAATGTATCCCGAAGGAGTAACAGTCAACTTCCCTCTCGCTCAGGAAAGGACTTCTGCTCCTGATGTTGCGATTGATCAACAGGTGATGAGAGTCAACATCTTCGACAACATTAATAGTAGTAACAGAGACTGTTCATTGCAAAGAGGTGAGGTATAACAGCCCTTTCCTTTGGCTTCTGCTGCCTTCCTTGATGCGCAGTTCCCCCCCAACTCCCACCGAAGAAGGTGGCGGCACACGAGCCCGTCAGGTTACAAACACGGCTTACAGACCTCCGTCAAGCCACAGCGTAGGGAAGGGGCTTCCCATTCCCGGAAGGACGTGCTACCCATCCCCTAAATGAGGTGAACCCTACCTCAGGGAGATCTAGGGAGGAAGAAGATAGGTGGTAATGGTCAATAGACGCACTTCAAGGTCTCCTCAACCCGTTCTCGCAGCAAGGCCTCCGGTGAGTAACCTTACTCTCTTTTATTTTTCGGTAAATTCAGCTCTTGAACGAGGAATGCAATATTCGTCACGTGGTTGAAGGAGTTTGTGGTGAATGCAATGACCTGTTTAGTTAATTACTAAACTAAACACCAAATCTCCATATTATAACTCGTTTAAGGTAATAATTAGAGGTGTAAACTCGCAGTTCAACCCTTACAACATGAGTCAGTGACCATGAGTTAGTTACCTGTGGACTTATCTTACGATCTATGATACTTCATGGTAGGCACTTTGGTGGAGTTGGTTTCTCAGAAAAAATTTAACAAAATATGCACGATTTCTCCGGAGCGATAATGAAAGATTGATAGGTAGTGAATTTCACATAAACAATAAATACCTTTCAATTGTGAATTGCTTTATAGTTCATAATTTTTATTTTTTTAAATTTATTATTGTTTTATTTATATTATCGTTTATTACCTTCAAGAATATTATACTATTTTATGGGATTTATATCCTTATATCCCGCCAATAAAGCTTATCATTATCATATATATATATATATATATATATACGTAAGGGATAGGTCGAAAATTGCAATTCTACCTGCCATGCAGGTGTACTCTTCGAAAAGATCGAACCTTCGTCCATAACTTCTGGACCATCCATTTTCATTTCTGTTCGCACAGTCTTTTCAGAGAATGGATCTTGATAGGTCCCCAATAAATGGATCATAATGACAATGGTCTTCGTCCGACACTTCAAAGAGGGGTTGTTGATTGGTTCTTGGGAGGGGAAAACCTGAGAGGGAAGGGGAAAGGCCTTAACTTAGGTTACTTTTCGCTTTAGAGGCCATTTTACATTGTACATCTGATGCAACGGATTAGATTTTTTTTCCCAGAATCGAAGCGGGGTTTCTTTCTTTTTTTTTTGTTTGTTTTTCATTTTCTGGTTTCTTTTGCTTTGCAGAAAGCGGTTGTTTTATGAAGGATTGAAGGAGAGTTTCGTCCGTCATTTGTTTCTTACCAGGCTGATAATGGAATTACTAACATTTATTTAATATACGAGGGCCACTCAATATATTTTGCCCCACCTTTTTTTTTCTTTCCAAATTTCCTTGTAAGTTCCAGAAATTTTGTACACAAGTAGTTACATACCTTTTTTACAATTTTTTATTTTTCCACATAGTCTCCATCCTTTTCTATGGCTTTCCTCCACCTAAAAACAAGGGCCTTTATTCCTTGCTGGTAAAAGTCCGCTGGGTTCCGCTGGAGCCACCTCTTAACCTCCTCAACAACCTCATCGTCACTCTGAAACTTTCTTCCACGAATAGCATCCTTCATTGGCCCAAACAAATGGAAGTTTGAAGGTGCCAGATCCAGGCTGTATGGAGGATGGGGTAACACAGTCAAGCGCATTTTTGTGATGGCCTCTCTTGTTTGCAAACTGTTGTGTGGTCTTGCGTTATCGTGCAAAAGAAGGACGTCTTCCAGTTTTCTCTCCAGTCGAACTCGCTTTATACGTCTCTGGAGTCTCTGTGGAGTAGAAATATATACCTCTGAGTTGATTGTTTGTCTTTTCTTCATAATGTCCACCAGACTCACCCCTTTCATGTCCCAGAAGATGGTGGCCATAACCTTTCCTGCAGAGGAGCCATTTTTAACTTTTTCTTGCGTGGGGAGTCTGCGTGATGCCACTCCATGGATTGGCGTTTTGTTTCAGGTTCAAAGTGGTGTACCCAAGTCTCATCCCCAGTCACAATTCGTGAAAGGAAGTCATCCCCTTCTGTCTCGTATCGAACCAACGACTCAGAAGCAATTTCTTTTCTTTGGGATTTGTGATCTTCAGTTAGTTGGCGAGGAACAAACCGTCAACACACTTTTGAGTATCCCAGTTGCTGAATTATCGTATTCACACTTCCTTCACTAATTCCTAGCTCCAGTGATAGCTCCTTGTATGTGACACGCCGATTTGATCGAATGATGCTGTTACCACGTTGCACAGTGTGAGGTGTCACAGCCGATGGCGGGCGACAGCTGCGCGGCTCATCATCGAGGCTGGCTCTCCCTCTCTCCGATAATCTCACACGTTTAGACCAAAGTCCAACTGTGCTTCGATCAACAACAGCATCTCCGTAAGCGTTTTGTAGACGTTTGTGAATATTTCCAACTGTTTCCTTCTCTGCGGTTAAGAACTCGATAACAGCCCTCTCTTTACGACGCACATCACTGACAGACGCCATTCTCGAAACTGCGTTAACTATCGGTTTTATACAAGGAGGGGAGGTTCAGACTGGAAAAATGCGGTTATGTGAAGCGCAGAAAATTCAAACTTACGGCCCAAAAGACATTTCAACCCCATGGCCTATTATTTAGCTAAGAGAAAAGGGTGGGGAAAAATATATTGAGTGCCCCTAGTATTTATTAATGCCAAATTTAACGTTATATATATCTCTCGTGTTAATTGAAGAATTTGACAGTCTTATTTAATAAAATGGTTACTATGCTGATTTTTAAATTCAGCTCCCCATTTTTTAATGTTTGTGTTGAAAGCTTAACTGACTCGCACATTTTACTCTACAGAGATTTTACTTTTTTTATGCAGGAAAGAGGGGTCAAGGGCAAATGCCCGCAAAAGCGCCCCTCCTATAGAAGAAGAAGAGAGCCAAAATCAAGGTCCGGGGTTTCCGAGATCCCTGACACTCTGCGTTTGAAAGATGGGAGGTCATAGACAGGAGGGAATATGGATCGAGGAAGATTGTTCCAGAGTTGACCGGTTGTGTAGACGAAAGACTGAAAATACAGATTAACCCTTGCATTAGATAGTTGCTACTGCGTGTTTTCCTTAAAGGAGGAGGTATGCAGTTAGATAGTTCAGAAGAGCAATGTTGTGGTGCATCTCCTTTTTCGGTTGCACTTATTGCGCGTGCGCGTTCGTTTATTTCAGGATGACCGCCTATCTACTCGGATGGCCTTTCAATTTTATACACGTAGTTTCTCTCGGCTTACTTGAAGCCCACTTTGAATTTCAAACTTTCAATGTTAATTTACCCTCAGCTTACAAGAGAGGCCTATTGCAAGGTAGCATAGAGACAAACACTCCTTCGTATAAAGTTTATTTCGTTTCACTCAAAGTCGGACATAAATTGAAAAGGAACCTACAGATGTACGATTACAAATTTTGTTCCAAAAACAAATTTTCAATTCAAAGAAAATGTTGGCAATTATTCCAGTCTCAAAAAGGATTTATACAGAGGTTTTTTTTTTTATTTCTGTGTAACTCTAGAACTAGCACTAAATTCAAATTCTTTAATACAGTGTACAGTTACTGACAAAATTTGAGAAATTTACTCTCAAAAGTTCTGCGCGAGTTCCGCAGATTTTTCCAGGAAAAAAGTCCGTCAATTAAATCAATTAAATTTTTACAAAGTTCTTTTCTATCACTAACAACAAAACCCTTACAAACAAGTTTGCGTAAAACAAAGGAAATTAAGATTTTAGAAAGTGAGACAGTTTCAAATCAACTTGGAAATTTTTAATCATGCCACAGGGTTTAAAGATTCTCTAAGCTACTTCAACTTTTCAAACTTACAGGGCAGAACTACAACTGAATTAGAACTCCAAGTTACACCTTAAAATTACAAGGACTCCGCCTTACAGTACTCTGAATGACCTATCAAAACCATTTTCATTTCATTAGGTCATCCCTACGAAAGCTTCCATCCATACATAAGGGGAAGAAAGAGTTTTCCTTTTTCGTCACTGGGTGTTACAAGAATCATTGTCCTTTGATTGGACATTGACATTCCCTTCAAAGGAAAGTTCCTCTCGTTTCTTAAAAATCAACTTAAAATAAAGTCCTTTCTTCGAAGCCACTTGGTTTCTCAAATTTATTACCAACTTTATGGTCCATTTTAACAAGTGGGTTCGAAGTCAGTTTCCAAAGTTTAACCACGAAACGAAGAGAAGACAAACCATCTTACATGAACCAGGTCAGTTTGTTTTCCCTTCTCTCCGAACCGAGGGACGATCCTCGACCCTACCATAAATTTCTACCTCAAGGCTGACCTGGGTGATACAATTACCGTGAGAAGAAGACAAAACTGAAAATCGAACGAATTTTAAACATTTTTAAACATTTTTATTTTTTAACCCTGTAGCAAGAAACCTATTGATGTTCTTCAATAACAATAATCTAAACTACTTTGCTTTAGAGATTTAAACAAAATCTTAAAACTCAAATTTTTGTTCCTATTTTAGTAAGAAATTTCGGCACACAAGTTAGGCAACATTGCGGCGAAGAGAGAGAGATTGAAGACAATCAGTAAGAGGTGGGGAACTGATGAGACGAAAAGCCTTTGATTCCACCCGGTCAAGTACGGCTGTCTGGGTTGACCCACCCCACACATGAGAAGCATAACACCATATAGGGTCGAAGACCCCTCTACAGAGACAGCAACTGAGTGGAGGTGAAGAAACTGCGGAGGCGGTACAGCACACCTAACCTCTTAGAAGCTGTTTTAGAAAGAGAGTATATGTGATCTTTCCAGGAAAGATCACGAGAAGAGGAAACGCCAAGAATGTTAAGAAAAGAGGAAGGATTGAGTTGTGTGTTGTTGAAGGCAATGGGATAGTTGTGTAGAAGATTGTGACGAGTAGACAGATGGAGGAACTGAGTTTTTGAGGCATTGAAAGCCACAAGGTTTTCTCTGCCCCAATCAGATATAGCAGAAAGATCAGAGGTCAGGTGTCCCATAGCCGTCCTACGCTAATCATGGAGTAACTATTGAGAGGGACGCTTTGGGAAGCGGGTGGAGAAGTGAAGAGTGGAATCATCGGCATAGGAGTGAATAGGACAGGAAGTGCGAATTAAAAGATCATTAATAAATAAAAGGAAAAGAGTGGGTGACAGGACAGAACCCTGAGGAACACCACTGTTAATAGCTTTAGGAGAAGAACAGTGGCCATCCACAACCGCAGCTATAGATCAACCAGAAAGGAAATTAGAGATGAAGGAACAGATAGAAGAATAGAAACCGAACGAAGGCAGTTTCGAAATTAAAGATTTGTGCCAGACTCTCTCAGACTTTACCATAAAATCTTGGAATAAAAAGGACTTAATTCGTTTTCTATCCTCGGAATAAAAATACTTTCCTCGACAACGGAAAACAGACTCGGTCCAAAATAGTTTAATTCCATACTTCCATTATAAGATGATGTCATATTTTTTCAAACTTACTTCGGGGTTTCGTCGTGGATACGTGGCAAAGCTTCTTCCCGTTATATAAGTAAGGTTAAGCGACGTTGGGTCTGTTCAGTAGCTGGATGGGGGACCATCTTTTCTAGCGATCCTGGTTTGGATCCCGCGCAAAATTATAAGACCCTTTAGTCAAATGACGTTTGCCGTTACGAAGGAGATTAAACAACCCCGAACATTATTATTATTATTATTATTAATACTACTACTACTATCCATTTGCGTTCCCACCCCCTATTTTTTGTTTCACCACAAGAGCCCCCTGGAACCCATTCTTAACCTCCTGATCGGGGATCGTGACCCATCTAAAATTGTCAATTATTATAACCTTTCTTTCAATGATATTACCTTCAATCTAAGTATCGTTTATTGGTGATTTAATTCTGAAAGTTTTGCAAAATTAATTCCGTAAGTTTTCTAGTTTAAAGGGCCAGAATCCAAAGGAAGGGGGAGGGGGTGGGTGCATTGGGCCATTAGTCGCCAGTTTGTGTATAAAAAACAGAAACTAGAGAAAACTGGAAAAAACTAATAAAATCAGGACATTCAAATCGGTAAAACCATTCTTAGACGGTTGCAATGAATGAGTTATAAATTATTTTTTTCCTTACTTGAGGACTCGTAATTTTTAAAGCTATGTCGAAATTTTACAGATTTTTTATACTCTCAATGGCAGTTTGCACGCGGTTTGCACGCAGTTTGCACGCAGTTAGAGAGAAATCTTCAATTTAAGCATAAGAATAAAGGGGCGCGGGGCTCAGTGTATAAGGTAATGAGGTAACGGAATTTCAGCATAACCCTTGTTGTACTTTATTTACTAACCACGCTTCACACTTAATTACATCAACCAAATACATGGTTATACAGGATTGCCATAAATTATATTTAAAAATTTAATTGATAGTGAATTTATAAAGATAATTTATGAACACCCTGTATACTATTTGCCAACCAGTCCAAATAGTTAATCCAACCATTGCACTAAGATGAACTAACCATTGAACTTATTACCAGAAAGATAAGCATGATTGAGGCAATCATTGTATGGCTGGATAAATAATTATCCATTTGTAAGTTGCTTGTTAAGCATGTATTTGGTTGCTGTAACCATCGCAGGGCATAGCTACCTTCAGAAAGGGGCTACGCCGTGGCCACGTCGCAACACAGCTTCCCATTAGATCGGCGTGGTTAAGCGACGTTTGGTTTGAGTAGTAATTATATGGGTGACCTTCTTTCGAAGGGCTCACATGATGTAGCGACCCGTAATTATCCGTACGCCACATTACGCCGTTGGTTTTCATCATAAGATGCCCTACCCACCCCAACCTACACGTACGTAGGCCGTATAAATAAGAGAACCTAAATCACGTACTTCACGCACTCACAACTTCATGAAATATTTATTTTGAAACATATATTTTCCCTCCTCGAGTGAGGAAAACTCCTCAAAAAGGTGTTAACTTCATTCCTATAAAAACACTTCGAAATTAATCTTTTTGAGCCGCTTCACATTTACGTCAAATTAAAAATGAAATACGGAGTAGTTTGCTATGTATACACTGGACTCTCGTCGTTCTTTCCAGCAAAAGAGAACCAACAAAAATGAAGGTGTGTCTCGTACATCGAAAAAATACCGTATGAAATAAAGTTTCAGAAAGTTATAAAACAAATTCGCATAAAGCCGCCGTTATGAATAATTCGGGACTTTTTTTTTTTTTTTTTTTTTAAATGTCTTCAAAGAGTTTGTACGAATATCTAAATTTTAAAGTGATCAGTCAGCATGAAATTCAGCCTCAAATTCGATAAGGATAAGGAGAAAAAGATAAAAGAAACTATATATATATATATATATATATATACAGTATATATATATATATATATATATATATATATATATATATATATATATATATCATACACACTGTACACGGGAAAGTTCCTAACATTGACGGTAGGGTTTCCCTTTCTGGTATAGAAGGTCAAGGGTCAAAAGAAGAGCCAGTAAGTTCCCTGTTAGTGACTATGTGGTCTTCACTTTTCGGATCTAATTCTGAGAAGAACCTTTCCTTAAACTACTTTGATACGTAAAAGGAAACCGAATGGTTTAAAATTTTTATGTCATAAGGAATTGACTCTTACGTAATATACAGGGTGTTTCAGGTCGACCCTAGAAATATGGAAATTGGTGGAATTTGTTGTTTGTATTTGGTATTTGAAGTTTGTCATAGTAATTTTGTGACTAATATGAAGTGTTTCTTATATTACATATTATATTTCGTCGCTTCTTATAGGGTCGACCTAAAACATTGAATTACTACCTACTTGCTACAAATTCTGCCAATTTCCATATTTCTAGGATCAACCTGAAACACCCTGTAGTATAAAACCACTGATATCCATGCAGTGTTGCCAATAATTATTGTATAGCAAGTAAACCATCTGTGTATGTAGCCACATATTCAGATGTAATCGAAAACAACCCACAACCTTAAAGGAAAATCTCTCATTTATTAATGTGCAGGAATCTCGTATATAGACATTAAGAGACATTAATATTATCTGGTTAATCGTTACATAACCATGTAGCGGTGGTTCCCAATCTGTGGTAGTGTTTTGCGTTAATCGAGCTAGTGCTTAGAGGTACATAAATACTATATATTAATTGAATTAACTGAATAATGTATACAGTATATAAGAAAATAAGTTTGAGAATCCCTACTGTATCTAAGTTTGGGAATCCCTGTTACATCTGTTTGGGAATCCCTGTTATATCAGATAAACTATGTCTCATTCTTGTAATTCTTTTGGTGGACATGTTGTACAGTAGGTGGGTTGATCTGTTTAATAATGTATTTTGTCCACCCAGAGGGACTTGAGATGGTGGTAACGCCATCAACTGGGAAAACTAAGTCCCCCGTTTAAAAGGGAAAGTGTATTGAGCCAAATAAATTATATGCAGCGGGCTCGTCACTACACATATACCTTCCCCATTTCTCAGATTGACTTGGGACAGTCATGCCCTAAACGGAAGTAGAGGTTTTGTTAGACATTTCATTGTTCCAATTTTGTGAATTTTAAAATGTCTAATTTTAAAATGTCTAATTTCACATTAGTTAAACCTTTCTTTAGATATTTCAGTAAGTCAAATAAAATGTCTAAATTGCTCTAGTTTAGTTTTTGAAACAGATGAAAAGCCTAATCTGAAATGTCTAATGAATTATCTAACAATGAAATGTCTAATGAATTATGTAACAATGAAACGTCTAATGAATTATACACTGCCCAACAAAAAAAGGTTTTTTGCTGGTGATTTAATTCTAAGACCTGTTTCTGGATAATATTGATGTGCTGATTTCAAAAATCATTTTAGATTTTGTCCATCACATCAGGTTTTCGTGCAATGTGCAATGCAATATGCCTATTTTGGGTGATCCATGAAGGGCACTTATCAAAATTGATGATTTTTGAGACCTGTTAACAGCTGTTTTGCTGTTAAAATTTTATCTGTGGAATATGCAAATCTGTTCATTAAATCTAAAGGTCATGTACAACATATTAAAATCTTGGGTATCTGTGATTTCCCCAGGTGTGAGCGTGACGTCATGATCATGGATTCATTTTTTGCTTATTTAAACACTTTTAATCACTTTGTGTCAATATTACCATTGTATATTAAAGTTCACTCCCTGCACAATTGTTTACTTTTCCATGCTCATTCTGAGTATGTAAAAACTTATTTTTTGAAAAGAAAAAAAATTGGGCATAACCCTGCCAAAATGCGATATCTCCGTATTTGATTGCTCGAAAACCTGACGTGATAGGCAAAAACTAAGGTGATTTTTGAAATCAGCACACCAAAGTTACCTAAAAACAGGTGTTAGAATTAAATCAGCAAAATTGGTGTTGGGCAGTGTTATGTAACAATGAAATGTCTAATGCATGAACGTTTAAGGCGTTTAATTTGAAGTATAAAGTTAAGTTTATATGAAAAGAATTGATTCACAGCTTTACTCTTAAAAAATGTTGACTTTCAATTTATATCCATTTCTTCTTGTAATTGACTCTGTATCTCTATCAAATAACTTCCTGTAATTTACATTATCAAAGGAAATTATCACTTATGAATGTTCAAAATAGTTCTCATACAAGTCGCCAGTTTTTAAGTGAATACATATCTAGTTTAGTTAATTTTTCATCAAATATTTTACTTCTCGGTTCTGAATTCATTTTGGTTGCTCTAGCGGCCAGTGGTTCTCAAACTTTTTCCTTCTTCTGTACCCCTTGAATTCTTTCACGAGATTTTCTGGATTTTCGAGAGAGAGAGAGAGAGAGAGAGAGAGAGAGAGAGGAGAGAGGAGAGAGAGAGAGAGAGAGAGAGAGAGAGAGAGAGACGATTTTTACTTTCTTTACGACCGTGTAACTCGTGGTCGTTCGTTAATCGTATATAAAATTAAAAGGGTTAGATTTTTAGGACCCCTTCGCGTACCCCCTAAGATTCTCTCGCGTACCCTTGGGGGTACGCCGTAGCCCAGTTTGAGAACCACTGCTCTAGCCAGAACCCTTTCTAAGTTATCAGTACCTTTTCTCAATTATAGACATGTCTAACTTAGAGACTGAATATAGGTTTAGACCAACTGTATATCAAGAGGCCTAGGTCTAAAGCTAGGCTCAGGGATATAGGCTGGTTCTTAATCTTGAAAGACTATACTAGCCAAAGCCTTAGCCAAATAAATAAAATTAATAAATGCATGAAAGACATTTAAGAAACTAAAGCCTACATGGAATAAATTAATAAATACACAAATATAATAATTGTTTTCTCCTCTTTTCGAGAGAGATATAAATACAAACACTAAATAAACAGCGTTACAATTTCCAAATATTTTTAACTACATTGGGCATGCGACTAGGTGCAAACAATAGAAAACTAACTTATTATACAAATGAAATGCTTAATTTCTATGCCTTTATATATATATATATATATATATATATATATACAGGCCCTCTCAGAGGTCCAGAGAGGCCCGGGCCACTTCCAACTTTAGAGGGCCATAGTTAAACCCAATTATTACTTTCATTACAAAACATTATATTCAAACCTGAAAGTTTCTAAATTTGAGGGTTCTCTTGAGCTTGAGGCCCAGGCCAAATGGCCCTCCTAGCGCCCCCCTCTGATAGGTCCTATATATATATATATATATATATATGATGAATAAAACCACGAAGGAAAGGAAACACAAAATGGTGCTCAAGCGCTTGAGCACCATTTTGTGTTTCCTTTCCTTCGTGGTTTTATTCATCATAAATATTTTTCACGTGTTACTTTCGTGAAATAATTTTCATATATGATATATATCTGAAACATCTAAGCATCATTTTCAGATACTTGAAATATCTAGTAAACATTTTCAAATAGATATTATTCATTTCAAAAAGTGGAGTTCATTATGAAATGTCGAGTAGACTTTTCATTATATATATATATATATATATATATATATATATATAGTGCTTTCCTGTTAACGGGAATACCCAACCACCCGCCACCAAACTGTTTGTTATGTATTTTTGCTCTCGTCATTTTCGTTTAAACCAGGGGTCACCAACCTGGGCGGTAGCGCCCACTAGTGAGCTCACATTAAAGGTAATTAAACATTTATTTCATTATTTATTTTATCGATTATGTTGATTTATTCTTTTTGATCTAAGGTGGGCGATAAGCTTTTTTTAATTTTCAAAAAATCGTAAAAGTGGTGGGCGGTGAACAAAACAAAGGTTGGTGACCCGTGGTTTAAACTAACGAAAATATCACAACTTAACCTAACCAATCATCAAGGGCGTACAGTTGACCTAACCAGGTATTCAATTGGCCTAACCGGGCATTGAATTACTCTAACAGGTTAATATAACGGAAAATGCCCGGTTAGGTCAACTGAGTGCCCAGTTAGGTTAATTGAATGCCCGGTTAGGTCAACTCTACGCCTTTGATAAATAATTGGTTAAGTTGTGATATTTTCGTTAGCTTAAACGAAAATGACGAGAGCAAAAATACATCATAAACAGTTTGGTAGTCTCGATAATACGTAAGTACCGAATTTATTAATCATTTAAATGAAATTAGTTAATATGTAAGCGATAATCAGTTAGTAAGGGGCCAAAATGTCTTTGTCATCTAAAATCGCAGAAAAACGTCGCTGCTTTCGGTACTTTGTCGCCACATGAATTCCGCAAGATACGAGTCTAGATGATGGCGGGCGGTTGGGTGTTCCCGTTAACAGGAAAGCACCATATATATATATATATATATATATATATATATATATATATATATATATATATAATTATATATATATATACACACAAGGCCATTCAAAAAAGACGCAACAGTTTAAATTGCTTATATTTTGTAATATTGTTAACGTACAGGAATGATTTTTGTATTAGTTTACAGCGTACACCTGGGAGTTTTGCTACCGCTTAGCCTAGTAGCGTAAGGCGCTAGGCGAACGACTCTTGTAGCCTAAGGTGTAGTAGCGCGTCATTAGTCAGTGTTTAGGAAGATGTACACTTTACAACAACGCGTGTTTATAGCTACAAGAGTCGTTCGCCCAGCACCTTACGCTACTAGGCCTAAGCGCTAACAAAACTCCCAGGTATACGCTGTAAACTAATACAAAAATCATTCCTGTACGTTAACAATATTACGAAATATAAGCAATTTAAACTGTTGCGTCTTTTTTGAATGGCCCTGTATAAACGTTGATTGCATTAACCGCAACAATATAAGATCACCCAAACCTGCTAGGAAAAGAACTAAAACAGTGTTTAAAAAGGCTAATTAATTTCGGCCGGTCACAACCAAGCCCTTTTCAAAGCCATAAACTAGTTAAAATGCCTAACAAGGTTAAAAACTTCCGTCCTACGGAAGAGCTGAAGTATAAATGACTATTAAGGCATAATTACGGACAAAGAGATGGTGGCTGTCATACGTCTGGCAGTTGGCGAAGGCAAATTTTTTTTTTCAGATTTCGAACATTCAAGGTGAGAAATCTTTAAGTAAAAATCAGTCCTGTACATCTGGCAGCCGTTCACGACCCGAAATTGCCCTAAAATATTTTAAAATGTTAAAAATAAAGCTATCCATACTATAGGACAGCTTAATATTTGAAATGGTGTTTTCTCCTAAAATATAAAATGCCTCGTATATTTGTCTCTGTTCCTGGTCCTTGACCTTCAAAATAGGTTTAGAATACTGACAGTTAAAAACGTGATTATTGTTGGAAGCTTCCAACAATTCTGGCGTAGTTTATGAAATCCCATGTGGAGGCTGCCCTCAAAAATACATCAGACAACAATTGGTTTTCAGAGAAGGATTAATTCCCACAAACGTGACCTGAGATCGGGTAATACTTATAGTAGCTTGGTTCAGCATAGGGAACTTCATAATCATATTTTTAATGTTCAGGATTCTGAACCTATTTTGAAGGTCAGGAACCAGGAACAGAGACAAATATATGAGGTATTTTATATTTTAGGAGAAAACACCATTTCAAATATTAAGCTGTCCTATAATATGGATAGCTTTATTTTTAACATTTTAAAATATTTTAGGGCAATTTCGGGTCGTAACCGGCTGCCAGATGTACATGACTGATTTTTACTTAAAGGTTTCTAACCTTGAATGTTTGAAATCTGGAAAAAAAAAATTTTTTGCCTTCGCCAACTCCCAGATGTATGACAGCCACCATCTCTTTGTCCGTGATGCCTTAACACAGTCATTTATACTTCAGCTCTTCCGTAGGACGGAATTTTATAACCTTGTTGGGCATTTTAACTAGTTTATGGCTTTGAAAAGGGCTTGGTTGTGACCGGCCGAAATTAATTAGCCTCTTTAAACACTGTTTTAGTTCTTTTCCTAGCGGGTTTGGGCGAGATTATATATATATGTGTGTGTGTGTGTGTGTGTGTGTGTGTGTGTGTGTAGACCGACCGGAAATTCCTTTCCTCGCTGTTCTCAAACATCATGGAATCAAAACAAAATCTATACACGTGGGCATGAAAAAGGCCCACAGGAAACAGATTTTGTAGTATTTCCCGAAATGACCACCAGAGGACGTCACCAAGGCTTATAAAATGTAGTTTCTTTCTCAAATCATTCTCACTTGCCATTTTCTCGTTTTGGTCGTCACGTCTCTCTCTGCACCTTCGTCAGTAGCACTACTCATCACGCCACCCGCTCTCCGGTGTTCGCCAGAGAGCGGCCCGCTGTTCCTTCAAGACTCCGGTCGAGCATACACGAGGTCTATCATCAAGTAAGGCCCTCTACAATTTCATCCTGCAAGAAGCAACATCACTGCTGCAGGAGTTTCCGTTGGCCCACTTCTCAACAAGTCTCTACTGGCCTTCAACACTCATCCTCTCGCCGGTAAGGCCAGTCCGCCTGCAAAAGCAATCACCAGAAACCCATGTCCGTAAACCTTCTATTAGGCTACGAGCCACAAACCTCACTTTGCTCGTCACTCATCCTCTCACCACAATTCGATCGGCGCCTTTTCAACAAGTACTCCAACAGGCCCTCGGCACAGCCTCCTTCACGTAGACCCTCAACACGTCTTCAGAGTGATCCAGCGTCGCGGTAAGCTTTATGTCGGCCCTCACTTGGCCTACAGTGTTTTTGTTACGTCGTGCTTCCACAAGCTCTGCCTAATCGCGTAGGACCTAAAAGTGTCTTCATTACCGTTTCAAACTAACTCTCTCGTTAAGACCGCAGTAGGCCTATTCAAGCGTTGTACTAATACCGTAGTTTTGTACCACTCTGTTATTGTGTTCATTCTTAACGACCTAATCCATTTACTGTACCAACCGTACTTGCATTATTTCAGTTATCAATAAGCTTCATTACTTAGTATAAATGCCGTTAATCACTATAAATACCGTTATTGAATTGTTGATCACTGTAAACAAATAATTGATTTATTTTCCTAATTAAACACAAAACAACAAGGTAATTTCTCTCTCCTTATTAAATATTGTTTGTTTGGGCTGTAAACCCAAGCTGGTGACCCCTAATTATTCATTTCAATTTAATTCATAAATTATAGTATGCCTACGTTCTTGGCTACATCAAATCGGTATTCCGTAAGCCACTATATATATATATATATATATACAGACGATTTTCAGTTGAAATGTGAATTTTAGTTTAAGTTCAGTGAACTTGCTTCAAATAGCCTGTAATTTTCACTTCCAGAGTGAATTTAAAGAGAATATTTTCTCAGTAAAAACAAGCACTGTAAACTTTATTTTGTTATATACAATCACGTTATTAAACGAGTCACGTACAGTTTCGGAAAAAAGTTCGCCTAGAAACAAAATTTCTCGAAAACATAAAACCAACAATAATTTCAAATATGCTGTTTTTCTTTGGATTTTTTACTGTTTTTTGGTAACAGTAATAACATTTCAACAGTAAAAACAACAACCTTTACTGATTACTAAATTTTCAGGCTTCTGAGAATATAAATTTTATATACAGGGTGTTCAAAAAGAAACGCAACCCGAAACAGAAAGAAAAGGATTAGAGTTACAATGGTATATGTATTCTCCAAGGGGTTGCGTTTCTTTTTGAATACCCTGTATTTTCAGTCAAGCATTCTCCCGAAACTGTGTACTATACTGTATTTATTATATGCAGTTCGTTAGGAGTCAATTTTTTGTATATTTTATTAAATATTTCGTCAATATGATCTAATGCAGGGAGAGAGAGAGAGAGAGAGAGAGAGAGAGAGAGAGAGAGAGAGAGAGACGAACGCGTTGAGAAACATTCACCGTAAGAGACAAAGAGATAAATATAACTTGAACCGAGAGATGAACGAGACATTTAGACTGATTTCATTTCGCTAATGGATCCAAAATAACGATATACTCAATCCTTTCTAATATTACTGCGCTACAATTATGACTATAGCTGCATCATTATTTAACATTTTAAATATTTATAATCATTTCGCGATTGCAATTTTCTTTCTTAGCCCCTCTTTTTAACTGATTTGAAAGTCTTTATACATTAAATCAGTTCATTGCGCACTCATCGCATTGATGAAATATACAGGGTGTTAAAAAAAACAAGTGTCCCAGAAAACTAATTTACTGGACTTTATTTTTTGGGGGACACCCTGTTTTGCATCACCCTATATATATATATATATATATATATATATATATATATATATATATATAATCCTAATAGCAGATATGAAATCAGAAAGCGTACATTATTTGTAGCAAATCATTAATCAAATTGAGCCTTTGATAAGGCGTCTACCATTTTCATAGAAAAGACCAAATGCAACACGCGATGCAGCATCAAATGAGAACTACTCCTTCTTCCTCAAAATTTAATAATCAAAACACACGACACAGAATTCTTATAAGGATTTCTGGCACACGGAAAATAGAAATAAAATAAAGTTTTTTTTGGGGGGTGGGGGGTATCCCTGAGAAAATATTTGGAATTACCTCCAAAGTATCCAATTTAAATTTTCTACGACTTATTTTTGGTTGTTATAGTAATAATTTCCAAGTTAATTTAGCGTGATTATGGTGTATATTTTAACACAGACACATATGTGTGTATATATATGTATATACACATATGTGTGTATGTGTATATATATGTATGTATATACATATATGTGTGTATGTGTATATATATTATATATTTATTTATTTAGTTATAAAATTTTTTTGTGTGTGTGTGAGCGCTCGCGTCGGCAACTGGGCACAACTGTGGTCCAGTGTGTAATAATTCACAGAAGTAGTGGGGTAATTTTTTTTGGTAACATTTTTGATACCTCGCAACATTAAAAAATATAAAAAAATCAAGAGATATTTTTACTGCCGGATAAAGGTATGTTAGTCCAGATTTGGTTAGGTTACGCTAGGTTAGGTTAGGTAAGATTAGCGAGTACCTCACTATTTAATGACTTAACAGAAGCCAACCTTCGAGCTCTCAAGTGCGTCGGAAACAATTATCACTCCCTTTTTGATTCGAATGCACTACAGTTAGGTTAGGTTAAGTTAAGTTAGAATTGGTCAATTAGTTTTTACATATACGAATTTTAAAAACCGGTACCTCGCTTATGCGGGAATGGGCACGTGTGTGTATATATATATATGTATATATATATATATATATAATATTATATATATATATTATATATATATTATATATGTGTGTGTGTGTGTGTGTAAACATTTTTCTGACAGGAAATTTGTACCCAAGTTCCATGAAAGTTTTTCTACCCACAGCAAATTTCCGAATTTTCCTCAGAAAAAATATATTCATTCGAATTTAAAACGAAAATCGATAATGTCCAGTTAGCTGCAAGTAAGGTTAGGTTAAATTGAGGCAAAAGACTATTAGATTAGGTTAGCTTAGTATGATAAACTAGTTCCTAATTTAATATTTTTTAAATTTAATTTTGTACGTTAATAAATATATATATAAATATATCTATATACTGTATGTAAAAAAAAATGATCAAATATATATACAGTATGAAAAATTATTTCACGAAAGTGACACGTGTTCATTATAACTATGGTGTTTGTGTTTTATTATATTAAATATTATAACTAAATTTATTTAAATTTTTTTGTATTATAGTATACAAAAAAATTAAATATGTATTCTCAAAATAAACGTTATCATTTACTGTCCACCTACATTTGGTTCACCATATATATATATATATATATATTATATATATATTTCTTTATTCGGTATATTTACTACACATGCAAAGCTTTCAGTGTGACGCTGATACCATCTTTAACGCTAAATTGAGGAATGAAATGCAATTCTCTCTTTATAAATCGATCACTTTTGTGTTTCCTCGATGTGAAAGACCTGCTTTGCTGCTGCCTTACCTCACTTCACAAATTGGAAGAAGTGAGTATGCTTATTTCGGAAACTCGAAACGAGTCTTTCATTTTTATATAACAGTAAAAGAAATTATCAAAATTTACCAAAATTTTTTAAAATTGCAAATTCTAAAAACATTTTTTATCTTAATTGTCTTCTGTACTGTACATAGTTTTCGAAACCTCGCTTCTTGAAAAGGAAATTTATCTTTAGCAGTTAAACGTCACTTTTTTACACTTTTATACCCACCGATAGATAGATGGGTATAGCCAATATAACTCGTCGATAACGCTTAAGAGGGTAAACAATCTCTCATCCATAAAAAGTGTCACTGCTACAATAAAGATTTTTCGACAAAAACTTTTGGTCTTATTCCTTATGTATGTTTGTTTGAGAAAAAAAATACATTTTCAACTCGGTGTGGGGGTGCGAGGGAGCGAGGGGGGAAAAATTAGCCATGCATAACTCATTTGGGTTGAAAAACTATGGAAACATCGACTTCACAAAGATAAATTAATTACTTCAAAATACGTATCATTGCTCTTCTCAACTAACCAGTGATGTAGGACTCGAGACAGGTCTCAAGACCTTTTTTTCTGGTCTCGGTCTCGGTCTCGGGCTCGGTCTCAACTACATCACTGACACTAACTGATTTTGAAATGGAAACACTCGTTAAAAATATTAAAATCCTTAATTTTGAACATTACACATTCAAAATAAAACCTTCTAAATTTAGAACTTATATCTTCTTTTTGAAGGTGCATTCAAAAGGGGAAGTTTCCCTTCTTTTGGATATCAAAACTTCTTCTTGTCAGATGATACAATAACTTCTTTTAATAATACATAACTTCTTTATACAGAAGAAATGGTGTTCAATTTCTTCTTGAGCGATTGTAGACATAGAAGTTAATATTTCTATGTAAAGAAGATTGTGGGAAGTTTTTCCTTTCTGTGTACTCTTAATTTTGGAAAACGTTTTACACACTTCAAATCGTTACGATATGCATTGCCAAAATACAGATAATTTTAATGTATTTAATTAAGGCGTCTCTTTAATTAAGGCGTCTCTTTAATTAAAGCGTCTCTTTAATTAAGGAGTCTTTAAAGTTCAGTATTTTCATCTTTTGGGCTACGTTTAGTTCCATATCGCAACGCCTCTTCCCGTAGATCATCGAAGTTAAGCGAATGAGTCTGAGTTGTATTTGGATGGAGGCCCGTCCTCTGCGTCCAGATGATGTACCGACCCCTGTTTCAAAGCCCTTATAAAGCTGTAAGTCCCCTCTGTCACATGACCTTCGCTGTTACGAAGAAAATTAAACAAACACACACACACACACACACACACACACACACATTTTTCTCTTTTATAACTACAGTAGGTCCAAGCATAGCCATGTATTTCCTCCTCTCATAATAGCATTATCATCTGTCAACGGCATAACGGTATAGCTATCTCAAACAGAACTGATTAGCTTAACAAACTATATGTAATACTAGACTATACAAAATTCACAAGAACATTTTAAGACTGGAAGATAAACTTAATCGCATTTTTTGCAAACTCAAAAACTCACGCAATTTTTCTGACACAAAAAATATTCCCAATTCTCAATCCTAATATTAAAAAAAAATTGTTAAACTGGTCAGGAGGTGCTTCTTCCAATTAGGTATTAAAGGTGTGTTCACCTTAAATAGCACAATAGGCCCATTTTGCAAAAGTAAAGGCTGAAACTTCAGATCTAATGCGTACATTGTGTACGTTGCAAATCATTCTCGTACATATCTATTATTGGCATGATTACATACTATCTAACCAATATACAACTGCGAATTGATGAACACACACATGTTATACAGTAGCTGTTCTAACAATTTATTAATCAATCCTTTTCATTCAAACATCCGCCAACACTCTCGTAAATATGGTCATCCAATTAAATTTGACACCTTTAGAATAGTAAATCTGATAGATCTCATTTACCTTTCCCTTAAACTACTTTTATCTTTAGAAATAAGCCTCATTCAAATGTCCAAATACACTCCTCTCCATAATGTAAATACACAAAGCTGAAATTTCACAACCGTCTACGCTAATATAGCATTTATTGAATAGTAATACAGTTTAATATATAATTATATATCATTAAATTAATTAAAGGTTGTGAATATATGTTTATTTTTTCTTTACATTCGGATACTTATTTATGCCAGTGGTTCGCAATTTTTTCTGGCTCAAGGCACCCCGGTGTTATCTGTTCTTTCGTGGCACCCCAGACGACCGCTTTCTTCCATTGTTTAGCATCCAGTTCTTCCCATCATATTTTCAATAAATTTCCAATTTTCAATAACTTATTTTCGTCATTTTCGTGAATTTTAAAAAAGAAAATTCTATCATACATTTAGAACTTATAACTTCTTTTTGAGGGTGCATTCAAGGGGAAGGCTTTCCTTCTTTCTGGCTATGAAAACGTCTTGTTAGATGATATAATAACTTCTTTAGATAGAAAAAATGGTCTTCAAAGCTACTTTTTTGAGTGATATGAGACAACAGAAGTTAATATTTCTGTATACAGAAGAAGGTTGCGGGAAGTCTTTGTTTTCTGTATAAACAATATATACAGTATATAATATATTATACTACAATATATATACTCTACATATATATATATTATTCACGAAAACCTTCCGTTCTCAAACTCATTTATTGAGGAAAGCTTGCGCTGAATATTGCACCACGATCCTAATCGCTTATTAAAATATTATCGACGAGGAAACTTGCTTTAGTTGAAGTCTTTGAAAATTCAGACACGCGATGGTTACCGGAACTCTCCTAAGAGATTCATAATTAAATTAGAGATCTTAGCTCTCTTTCCCTCACAAATGACTTTTATTTGTGAAGGAAAGAAGTGGAAGTCAGAAAAAATGTAGAGAAACACGAGTGATTCCTGTTGAAGAGGAAGTAAAGTACAGTGTATATTAAGAGAGATAATTAGGAAGAGGAAGTAGAGTGTGTGTGTGTGTGTGTGTGTGTGTGTGTGTCAGATTTGGTCGAATATTGCCCACACGCCCAAATTGATAATGTATGGCGTGAAGCATGAGGAACTCGTATTTTTAATTCTTCTGCGTATGCACACACACACACACACACACACACGTGTGGGAGGTTTTGCAAAAGTACTTTAAATGTAACTAGACATTTTGTCAGAAGTTTCAGTGTCCCTATTTTGTGAATTTCACATTAGTTAAGCATTTTGTTGGACATTTCAGTTAATCAGTTGAAATGTCTAAAGTTTTCCAGTTTCTTAAAGACTAATATTTAATAAACATATAATGAACAGTCGAGTAGTGAACTGCTTAGTTTAACAGCATGAAAGTTTAAGGAGTTTAAATTAAAATTTAAGTTTATATGTAAAGAAATGTTTCGCAGTATTACCGTCAAAATGTTCATCTTCCAGTTTATATCCATTTTTTCCTTCTTGTAATTGTCTCTGCATTTGTGCAAAATAACTTTTTATAATTTACATTATCGGGTCTTTTCGGTTTGGCAGACTGCTACAGATTTTTACAAAACTTAACAAATCAATTATTTACACTTTTGGCAATATCCTATCTTGGCGTCCCAAATTATTCAACCAACCAAAAATAAACGAATAGCGTCTGTAGTGTAAGTGTAGTGTATTGGTTTTTTTTTTAATAAAGATAATCATGTCTATAAAGCATTTAATAATGTTTTGTTTAGTAAAGAAGAAAATAATGTTAAATAAGAAATTTAATTATGGTTTGTATGTAAATAAGAAATTGATAATGTTTTGTTTGAAATTAAAAATATAAAAATAAAATTTGGCAACATCTAAGATGTGCCCAAGCTGGAAGCTGGGTGAAATACCCAATTCAGTCTTTGGACGGGGTTTGCCCCAATTTGGTGGCCTGTCGTATTAGAATGTTATAGTTTATTTAAAATATTAATTATGTCTCTTTCAGCGATTAAATGTTAACGCTAATTCCGCCCTCGCATTACTCCGTTCGTGTAAAGTATTTCGGCATAAATAGAAAGTCAGTAAATAGTAAATAAAAGTGTGTAATTATCCCCGGTCTCTTTTCTTTGTTCGAAAGTTAAATGGCACCCACCGGCTCAAGCGGTGCCACAAAGCCGTCGAAAAAAGTGAAATATAATGATTTTCTTATATTCTGCATTAGTACAATAACTGAAACTTACTTGTTATTATTATATATTAAGTGTTCCAATTACCAAAATAGTTACTGAATTACGCAGCTCTTAGTTTATTTAGATCAATGTTCTTTTGATTAATGATCTAAATAATCCAGAACTCACCACGAGGAGGTGGCTGCGTGTCGAGCTCCACCCATGCCCTCCCAACCACCCATCCTTGCGCATGTTTTTTTCTATTAACGTTTTATTTAAACTTTATATTCAGCTTTACTTTCGAATGATGGCATTTTTTTACGTGACTGAAGTGTTGATCTTATGAAGCCATCTCGCGCGTTCAATCCAAATACTTTTGATGATGCTTCAGTCACTAATTTTACCATTCTTTCTACTACTTGTGTATGACAAGGGAATTTCTCGAATGGAGGGGTACTCTTGTTTTCTATGAATTCTTCAATCTCATTTTCTGTCAGGTGTCTTGTCACAGGTGGTTCAGTGACAATGCATTTTTGCCAATTAATTAAATCAGTATAATCAGTAGCTTCAAATTGAATAACAGGTACTGTGAAACACCTCACAACTTTTTCCTTGTTTGTTTGCCTTGCTTTCTTTATTCGCCTCCACGCTAATTCTCTTATGGCGCTGCGGTCATCATGAATCATTGATGCTAGAATATTTTCTGGATTTTCAAAAAATGCATTTCTTTGTATGACAGGGTTTACAATATCCTTTACTTCGTCATTCAGTGTTCTTGTTAGTTCAATAGTTTTGAAAACATGTTTTGAGCCATTGACAAAAGACGTACTTTGCTTAATAGAAAACCACATTGGGATGTAGACCTTCATTAAAAGAAGCAATGTTCATGAGGTTCTCAGATGGACTTACAGTTGAAACGTATAGACGAAGCAAACGATTTGCTGTAGTCAGCCATCGTGAATGTGCCATTTTGCCTGGACTACGATGAGCAAGATCTGGAGAGCAATATCCCTTTGTTATGGCCTGATGAATATCAATTAGATATTTTTGGTCGGTGCTAAGATCTTCACAGTCTACAGTTGGTTCCTCAGCATCAATCCTTTCAAACTTGACAATAGGAAGACTCTCACAGTTCTCTAATTCCCTGCCAATAGGACCGGTGAATCCGCGGGGGCCAGATGTTTTTCCATCCAGCTTTGCAACTAAATGGCGTAATGGCAATTCATTGGCATGGAGCTGGCACACTAAATGTTGAACTGGCTTCTTCAGCTTCAATTCTATAAGCCTTATAACGCCTCCCTTTTCTCCAGTGTTGACTGCTGCACCATCGCATCCAATGGCAACAAGGTTTTCCAGGTTCATGTCATTATTTCCAATATACTCAAACATTCCTTTACATATTTCTTCAGCTGATCCAGAATTCACAGAATAATGGCCCAAATAATCTGAACCAGGTTCTCTCACTAAAGTGATATGTTCTTCTGTTACCTTCTTCTGATATACTTTGGACTCTTTTTTGTCTTGGAAGAGTGTAGAATCTTTTCGACCATCAAAATAGATTCCTCTGATTGGGACCTGATTTTGATCTTTCATAATTTCTGATCTCTTCTTTTGTCTTTCTCTTCTGATTTTACTCCTATCCACTACTTCAGATGTATTGTCAATAGAAACTTCTCCAATATCTTGCAATACTGCACTAACAATGAATGCTGCAGCTCGATCTGAAACTGCAGTCCTGTCACAAGCAGTAGCCACTGAAGGTAGATTTGTAGTTTTCCTTTTCTTGAATAATTGTTCTTCAGGTTGTTCGAGCTTTCTCTTCGAGCTAACTGGCTCTGGAAATGTATCGTCTGATATTTCGCCAGATTCACTTTCACTATTTGATGTCGATGATGATAATTCAACATTTGTATCCTGCAATTTCTCCTGTGAAGATTCTTTGGTGAGCCTCACAGCTTCTTTTTGCTTTCTTAGCAACGTAGATGCTTTTTTCTTTGAGAGTGTAATATCTACTCTATCAATAAACAGTTTTCTTTCACTCCTTTGATCTAAGAGGAACGTCACTTCTTCCTTTGGAACCGTTTTTTCTTTGGGACAAGAACATTGTGTTAGTACTTTGCAATTGCACGCTGCAATGTCAAAAAGTTTCGTGTGTGCTTCTTTTTTGAACATATCAATCTTTGCTTTGTAAGCTTCAGAATTTTTTCTGCTTTGGTATGGCTTCATAATGACACGATACTTTTCGTGGTAGCTTCTGAACATTGTTTCAATTCGCCTGTCTGACAGAATTGGGACGGAAGCACTTTCCCAAATTGTTTTCAATTTATCAACAACTTGTTCTAATATTTGAGATATTGAAGGATCTTTATTAGTATTCTGTTTCAAATCGTTTCTTACAAACAAGTAATATTTAAAAACTCCTTCGTATGTAGGAAGATTCCTGTGCCACAAATCTTCCCCCATACCAAACATGGGGCACTCAGTTGAGGCCCTGGTTGATTTTGCACAAACTCGAGACATTTTGAAAGTATACAAATCTGAAAAAGAAAGAGCTAATATCAATTATACGTTAATTTCAGTTAATAGTACATGGCAAACTTAGGGCAACACAATACAGAAATGCAAAATATATAAGAAATATAGTTTAGACTATCTGAGTAACGCCAACAACAGAACACCCACCTGCTACGAGAGCGACAGCTACACTGAACCGAGGTACTCACGTGACAGCTGAGTGAGCTGACTATAGAAAACTGTTTTTAGAGAATAGAAACTTTTTTTAAAGGTTGACTGAGCTATTTTTATACAAGTGTGAATAAATTCTTGTCTATTGTGCATCGTGGACTCTTCTGTAATTATTGATTAAAATCTGCTTTTTTCAATTTTTTTCAATATTGAAGGTCATTGTGGCACCTGAAGATATTAATGTTATGATTTTAAATTTATACCAGCTTATTTTCTCACTACTCCACACATTTTCCACACTAGCCAATTTGAAAATTCGAAAAATGAGTTTTTCACTCCGCCCTAATATATATATATATATATATATATATATATACTGTATGTAAAAAATAAAATGATCAAATATATATATATATATATATATTATATATATATATATATATATATATATATATATATTTCTTTATTCAGTATATTTACTACACATGCAAAGCTTTCAGTGTGACGCTGATACCATCTTTAACTCTAAATTGAGGAATGAAATGCAATTCTCTCGTTATAAATCGATCACTTTTGTGTTTCCTCGATGTGAAAGACCTGCTTTGCTGCTGCCTTACCTCACTTCACAAATTGGAAGAAGTGAGTATGCTTATTTCGGAAACTCGAAACGAGTCTTTCATTTTTATATAACAGTAAAAGAAATTATCAAAATTTACCAAAAATTTTTAAAATTGCAAATTCTAAAAACATTTTTTATCGTAATTGTCTTCTGTACTGTACATAGTTTTCGAAACCTCGCTTCTTGAGAAGGAAATTCATCTTTAGCAATTAAAAGTAACTTTTTTACACTTTTATACCCACCGATAGATAGATGGGTATAGCCAATATAACTCGTCGATAACGCTTAAGAGGGTAAACAATCTCTCATCCATAAAAAGTGTGTCACTGCTACAATAAAGATTTTTCGACAAAAACGTTTGGTCTTATTCCTTATGTATGTTTGTTTGAGAAAAAAATACATTTTCAACTCGGGGGGGCGAGGGGGGCAAAATTAGCCATGCATAAACTCATTTGGGTTGAAAAACTATGGAAACTCGACTTCACAAAGATAAATTAATCACTTCAAAATACGTATCATTGCTCTTCTCAACTAACCAGTGATGTAGGACTCGAGACAGGTCTCAAGACCTTTTTTTCTGGTCTCGGTCTCGGGCTCGGTGTCGGTCTCGACTACATCACTGACACTAACTGATTTTGAAATGAAAACACTCGTTAAAAATATTAAAATCCTTAATTTCGAACATTACACATTCAAAAAAAACCTTCTAAATTTAGAACTTATATCTTCTTTTTGAAAGTGCATTCAATAGGGGAAGTTTCCCTTCTTTTGGATATCAAAACTTCTTCTTGTCAGATGATACAATAACTTCTTTTAATAATACATAACTTCTTTATACAGAAGAAATGGTGTTCAATTTCTTCTTGAGCGATTGTAGACAATAGAAGTTAATATTTCTATGTAAAGAAGATTGTGGGAAGTTTTTCCTTTCTGTGTACTCTTAATTTTGGAAAACGTTTTACACACTTCAAATCGTTACGATATGCATTGCCAAAATACAGATAATTTTAATGTATTTAATTAAGGCGTCTCTTTAATTAAGGCGTCTCTTTAATTAAAGCGTCTCTTTAATTAAGGAGTCTTTAAAGTTCAGTATTTTCATCTTTTGGGCTACGTTTAGTTCCATATCGCAACGCCTCTTCCCGTAGATCATCGAAGTTAAGCGACAGTGAGTCTGAGTTGTATTTGGATGGAGGCCCGTCCTCTGCGTCCAGATGATGTACCGACCCCTGTTTCGAAGCCCTTATAAAGCTGTAAGTCCCCTCCGTCACATGACCTTTGCTGTTACGAAGGAAATTAAACAACACACACACACACACACACACACACACACACATTTTTCTCTTTCATAACTACAGTAGGTCCAAGCATAGCCATGTATTTCCTCCTCTCATGATAGCATTATGATCTGTCAACGGCATAACGGTATAGCTATCTCAAACAGAACTGATTAGCTTAACAAACTATATGTAATACTAGACTATACAAAATTCACAAGAACATTTTAAGACTGGAAGATAAACTTAATCGCATTTTTAGCAAACTCAAAAACTCACGCAATTTCTCTGACACAAAAAATATTCCCAATTCTCAATCCTAATATTAAAAAAAAGTTGTTAAACTGGTCAGGAGGTGCTTCTTCCAATTAGGTATTAAAGGTGTGTTCACCTTAAATAGCACAATAGGCCCATTTTGCAAAAGTAAAGGCTGAAACTTCAGATCTAATGCGTACATTGTGTACGTTGCAAATCATTCTCGTACATATCTATTATTGGCATGATTACATACTATCTAACCAATATACAACTGCGAATTGATGAACACACACATGTTATACAGTAGCTGTTCTAACAATTTATTAATCAATCCTTTTCATTCAAACATCCGCCAACACTCTCGTAAATATGGTCATCCAATTAAATTTGACACCTTTAGAATAGTAAATCTGATAGATCTCATTTACCTTTCCCTTAAACTACTTTTATCTTTAGAAATAAGCCTCATTCAAATGTCCAAATACACTCCTCTCCATAATGTAAATACACAAAGCTGAAATTTCACAACCGTCTACGCTAATATAGCATTTGTTGAATAGTAATACAGTTTAATAATTATATATCATTAAATTAATTAAAGGTTGTGAATATATGTTTATTTTTTCTTTACATTTGGATATTTTATTTATGCGAGTGGTTCGCAATTTTTTCTGGCTCAAGGCACCCCAGTGTTATCTGTTTTTTCGTGGTACTCCACACGACCGCTTTCTTCCATTGTTTAGCATCCAGTTCTTCCCATCATATTTTCAATAAATTTTCAATTTTCAATGACTTATTTTCATTTTCGTGAATTTTAAAAAAGAAAATTCTATATTTAGAACTTATAACTTCTTTTTGAGGGTGCATTCCAGGGGAAGGCTTTCCTTCTTTCTGGCTATGAAAACGTCTTGTTAAATGATATAATAACTTCTTTAGATAGAAAAAATGGTCTTCAAAGCTACTTTTTTGAGTGATATGAGACAACAGAAGTTATTTCTGTATACAGAAGAAGGTTGCGGGAAGTCTTTGTTTTCTGTATAAACAATATATACAGTATATAATATATAGAACTACAATATATACTCTACATATATATATATTATTCACGAAAACCTTCCGTTCTCAAACTCATTTATTGAGGAAAGCTTGCGCTGAATATTGCACCACGATCCTAATCGCTTATTAAAATATTATCGACGAGGAAACTTGCTTTAGTTGAAGTCTTTGAAAATTCAGACACGCGATGGTTACCCGAACTCTCCTAAGAGATTCATAATTAAATTAGAGATCTTAGCTCTCTTTCCCTCACAAATGACTTTTATTTGTGAAGGAAAGAAGTGGAAGTCAGAAAAAATGTAGAGAAACACGAATGACTCCTGTTGAAGAGGAAGTAAGGTACAGTGTATATTAAGAGAGATAATTAAGAAGAGGAAGTAGAGTGTGTGTGTGTGTGTGTGTGTGTGTGTGTGTGGTGTCAGATTTGGTCGAATATTGCCACCACGCCCAAATTGATAATGTATGGCGTGAAGCATAAGGAACTCATATTTTTAAGTCTTCTTCTGCGTATGCACACACACACACACACACACACACACGCGTGTGTGGGAGGTTTTGCAAAAGTACTTTAAATGTAACTAGACGTTTTGTCAGAAGTTTCAGTGTCCCTATTTTGTGAATTTCACATTAGTTAAGCATTTTATTGGACATTTCAGTTAATCATTTGAAATGTCTAAAGTTTTTCAGTTTCTTAAAGACTAATATTTAATAAACATATAATGGACAGTCGAGTAGTGAACTGTTTAGTTTAACAGCATGAAAGTTTAAGGAGTTTAAATTAAAATTTAAGTTTATATGTAAAGAAATGTTTCGCAGTATTACCGTCAAAATGTTCATCTTCCAGTTTATATCCATTTTTTCCTTCTTGTAATTGTCTCTGCATTTGTGCAAAATAACTTTTTATAATTTACATTATCGGGTCTTTTCGGTTTGGCAGACTGCTACAGATTTTTACAAACTTAACAAATCAATTATTTACACTTTTGGCAATATCCTATCTTGGCGTCCCAAATTATTCAACCAACCAAAAATAAACGAATAGCGTCTGTAGTGTAAGTGTAGTGTATTGGTTTTTTTTTTAATAAAGATAATCATGTCTAATAAGCATTTAATAATGTTTTGTTTAGTAAAGAAGAAAATAATGTTAAATAAGAAATTTAATTATGGTTTGTATGTTAATAAGAAATTGATAATGTTTTGTTTGAAATTAAAAATATAAAAATAAAATTTGGCAACATCTAAGATGTGCCCAAGCTGGAAGCTGGGTGAAATACCCAATTCAGTCTTTGGACGGGGTTTGCCCCAATTTGGTGGCCTGTCGTATTAGAATGTTATAGTTTATTTAAAATATTAATTATGTCTCTTTCAGCGATTAAATGTTAACGCTAATTCCGCCCTCGCATTACTCCGTTCGTGTAAAGTATTTCGGCATAAATAGAAAGTCAGTAAATAGTAAATAAAAGTGTGTAATTATCCCCGGTCTCTTTTCTTTGTTCGAAAGTTAAATGGCACCCACCGGCTCAAGCGAGTGAACCCGCGTCCGTAATAAGACACAAAGAGAAAACAAGAGTAACGATTGAGAAAAGAAGAAAGAGCAAATAGTTAAAAGGGCAAAATAAGAAGAAAGAGTTTTGTTCACTACGCGTCCCAAATTATTTAACAGCATTAGCTTTGTTTTGATGAATCATTTTTGTTGATTTCTTATGAGAAAACATGGCTGGTATGCCCGGTTAGGTCAACTGAATGCCTTGTTAGGTCAACTGTACGCCCTTGACTATTGGTTAGGTTAAGTTGTGATATTTTCGTTTAAACAACGAAGTAGTTTGGACGCCACTTGCCAGATTGCCAAATTTCAATGCCAAATTTTTTTTTTTTAATGTTAAGTTACTATCCTAACCCAACCCCTGGTTAGGTTAGGTTTGGTTAGTTAATTAACATTTAAAAAAAAATTTGGCAATGAAATTTGGCAATCTGGCAAGTGGTGTACGAATCCTGCAAAAAGTCTGGGGTCCGGGATAACAGGAAAGTACCGTTTACTTTGTAATTGTTAAATAATTTGGGACGCCAAAATAGGATATCGCCCAAATTTTTTCCTAAGTAAATATAAGTTAGGTTAGATTAGGTAGGTTAGGTTAGATTAGGTAGATTAGGTTCGGTTAGTTTAGGTAGGTCAGGGTAGGTTAGGTTTAGTTAAGTTGTTAGGAATTAGACATTTCCTTAGGATAAAATTTGTAAATAATTGATTTGCTAATTTTCGTAAACAGCTGTAGCAGTCCGCCAAACCGAAAAGAGCCACATTATCAAAGCCATTTATCATTTTAAATACCTGAATTAGTTCTCTTCTATGTTTACATTTTTCAAGTGAATACTTATCTAGTTCAGGTAATATTTTCTCGTATGTATTACTTTTCAGCTGTCGTGGAATCATTTCAGTTGTTCTTTAGAATTACGCTTGTCTGAACCACAAATTCCTTATTTGATTACATAAAGAAAACATTCCTTAAACATGGACATTCAAAGAGGGTTGTTTTTTTTAAATTTAATTTTACAGGCTTCTTTATTCAGCCCAGAAAAAAAGTTTTGATCTTTTCCTTTATAGCACCCACAATTTCTTCTTTTCAGTTGTACGCCCTTGACAGTTGGTTGGGTTAAGTAGTGATATTTTCGTTAAAACTAAAGAAACTATGACGACTTAACCTAACCGGGCATTCAATTAACACAGTAAAATAATGGGGGTGCTTAAAGGAAAAGATCCAAAAGTTCTACGGAGGTCCTGTTAAAAGAGAGGGGAAAATTGAATACTTTAATGGCTGTTCCGATAAATGACTCATTATCCGTGAGTAGTCTGTTACCCGCTGACATAGATTTAGTTCACTATTCTAAGAACACAGAAATATAATATGTTTTAATAGAACGAGTACATAATATGTCTTACGTTTTTGTAGGGTTAAATCTAAATGCGTGTATTTGAAACGGTACGTATTCGACCCATTCGGCGGTAAAGGTTAATAAAAGATAAAATGCAATAATTAGAATGAGGCACACATTGGCGAATGTTGGGATGTAAAGCTTCGTCTTCATCAACATGAGTACAGTATTCACGGTATTCGAACGAATGACATGAATGGTTTTTAAACAAATTTCAAAGTATGATCACAAGATCAGTGTGAGAGAATCAATATTTTACTTCTTCAAACGTTGATGTCTGACGTCTGACGTCTGATAGAATCCTTTTTACTTTGTTTATTTCCTTATATGAATTCTCATAACAATTTTACGAGTTTCATTGTATTTACAGTAAATTCTTAGGTTTCATTTCCATTTACTCGAGGATTTTACTAAAAGGTTTTAGTCAAGACTGATGGTTGGTTGGTTTCTCTTTTTGTCTGGTGTAACGTCATTCCCCCCCCCCCCCCCCCCCCCCCCCCGCCTTTTTTTTCCTCTCTCTTTTAGTTTTTATTTAAAACTTCAGCCTGAAAAGTGACTGAGGCACGGAAAACTGCCATTTTTAACTTTCTTGGAGTTTTACATATATAATTTATTTGAAATAACATTTAATTTATTTGAAATAACATTTACTTGAATTTATTTGAAATAACATTTATTTTAATTTATTTGAAATATCATTTATTTTAATTTATTTGAAATAACATTTATTTTAATTTATTTGAAATATCATTTATTTTAATTTATTTGAAATATCATTTATTTTAATTTATTTGAAATAACAAAACACTTTTAGTAACTACTTTTGTTTGGATCTAATAAAACAATGGTTAAAATATTGTATAATAATTTATTTAAAGTTACCATATATGCATTTTGATGTATTCATTTTTTTTTTTGTTATAATAGAAAAATCATATCTTTAAAACAACAAACCAAATTTAGTTACCCACTTTTTGTTTCAATCAAATTATTAAAATATAGTAATTGCTTTAATTAGGGTTACCATATGTATTTTTATCATTTTATTATCGTAGAATTATTGTATATACTAAACACTAATAAATTTCTGAAGAGCAACCCACATCATCCCAATATCAGACATATCAACTCTCATGGATTTTCCGTGAGTCTCACGGATTTTCCGTGAGTCTCACGGATTTTCCGTGAGTCTCACGGATTTTCCGTGAGTCTCACGGATTTTCCGTGAGTCTCACGGATTTTAAGTGTATCTCACGGTCTCACAGTGTCATTATTATTATTAATAATAATAATGATAATGATAATAATAATAAAATCGGGAGAGAATGTCTCAAACTCTCTTATGTGGGATATGTTTAAAGTTATCAAAATCAGGAACATTGAGAAATCTCACAGATTTTCATACTTCAAGGTTGACGTCTCTGCAATATGCATCCATGCATGCAAAGCCACCCGTCCATCGAGGTTAATATTAGTAGTTTTAGTTTAAAAAAATGCTTTTTATTTTAAATATAAAGTTTTTAAGTACAAATATAAATTTTTTATAAAAAAAATAAAGGGAATTTTGGAGCAAGTGTAGTTTACGTCCCCCCCTGTGGTGCTTAGTGTAATTTACGTCCCCCTGTGATGCCTAGTGTAGTTTACGTTCCCCCTGTGGTGTAGAGTTGCCAGACGTCCCGTATTTTACGGGACAGTCCCACATTTGATCCAAAACTCCCGCTTCAAAATGTCCCGCAAAAAATATTTTTTAAGCAAATTTTTTCGGTATGAATTGATTTAGAATTTCAATATTATGTATAATAATTTCAATTTATTCACGATGTTTAATTGTTAAATATTATCGTAATAAAATTTTTCTAATTTTGTTTGTTGTAACCGTTGAAGAAATCGTTTCAATTTGAAAAAAAATTTGGTCTTAAAAAAATCCTCAGAAAATTTTTTGTCTCGCATGGGCATTTGAAAAATCTGGAAACCCTACTGTGGTGCCTAGTGTAGTTTACGTCCCCCTGTGGTGCCTATTGTAGGTTACGACCCCTGTGGTGCCTAGTGTAGGTTACGACCCCTGTGGTGCCTAGTGTAGGTTACGACCCCTGTGGTGCCTAGTGTAGTTTACGTTCCCCTACATTATCTTAGTGTAGTGTACGTTCCCCTATATTATCCTAGTGTAGTTTGTGGATCACCTGAAGATCAGGGCCCTCAGCCTTCTTTAGTTAGCCTCATAAGGTTAACTAACGAAAATATCACGACCTAACCTAACCAATCGTTAGGTCAACTGTACGCCCTTCATGATTGATTTGGTTAGGTCGTAATATTTTCGTTAGTTAGCCTTATAAAGCTAACTAAAGAAGGCTGGGGGCCCTGAACTTCAGATGATCCAAGTTTGCGTTCCCCAACTTTGTGTATACCTAATCAAATAAAACGTTAAAACTAACGAAAATATCATCAATATATATATATATATATACGATTGGTTAGGTTAAGTCGTAATATTTTCGTTAGTTTTAACGTTTTATTTTTGATGGATTCATTTAAAAAATGTCTCCTAAAGATCCTAGTGTAGTTTACGTTCCCCAACTTTGACCTAGTGTAGTTTACGTTCCCCAACTTTGACCTAGTGTAGTTTACGTTCCCCAACTTTGACCTAGTGTAGTTTACGTTCCCCAACTTTGACCTAGTGTAGTTTACGTTCCCCAACTTTGACCTAGTGTAGTTTACGTTCCCCAACTTTGACCTAGTGTAGTTTGTGTCCCCTTTTGCGTCCAAGGGACGTAAACTAAAATTCTCAAAAAGTACAAATAGCGCGAAACAATAAATACCCAATTTATAGCTGTAACTCGAAATGGCGTAACGAGAAGAAGACTTTACACGTTGCTCGAAGGATCGCAGGGAGAGCGGTTCGAATTTGGTGAGGATAAAAAAAAATATATATATATACACACACACACACATTCTTTGCCTATAGTTGCTTATACGCTATGCTATATACGTTATATGCTTATCACAACTAATAGAGCATTATAACAATATCGTAGATGCACTTGAAAGCAATGAAAACTGTGATGTCATACACACGGATTCTGCTAAAGCTTTCGACAAATGCGATCATGGTATAATAGCACATAAAATGAAACATATTGGAATAACAGGCAAAGTGGAAAAAATGGATCTACAACTTCCTCAAAAATCGGCTACAGGTGGTCAGAATTCAATGTGTATCATCATCAGAATCAGAAGTACGCAGCTCAGTACCACAAGGTACAGTACTGGCCCCACTCCTGTTCATTATCATGCTAACAGACATAGACAGTGGAGTAAACAGCAACAGTATAGAAACATCCTTCGCAGACGATAGAAAGATCAGCAGAAAAATCAGCAATGTAAATGAATTGGAGGCCTTGCAGAGGGACACGAACAAAATATATAAATGGTCAGAAGACAATAACATGACCTTCAACACCGAGAAATTCCAGCTCTTGAGATATGGTACAAAAGAGAAACTTAAACAGACTGCATATTATGCTCCAGATAGACAGGAAATTCAGAGAAGCACGAAAGCGATCGATCTGGAGGTAATAATGACCGATGATGCCAAGTTTGAAACACAAAATCAGATAGCGATAAATAAAGCAAAAAGAGTCGCGGGACAGGTACTAAGAACGTTCAAAAGAAGGGACAGAACAGTAATGATTCCTTTCCTAAAAACACTGATTATACCAAAACTTGAACACTGCTCAGTTTTGACGTCCCCATATAAAAAGGAAGAAACTAATAAACTAGAAGAAACTCAGACATTTCACAACCAAGATTGATGGCTGCAAAGAGCTCAACTACTGGGAAAGACTACGTAAACTAAATCTGTACTCCCTGAAAAGAAGAAGAGAGAGGTACACCATAATCTACATTTGGAAAATGATCGAAAACCTGGTACCAAACCTCAAACAAAACCCAATTACCATCCAGCCAACGCTGGAAAATAGGAATGGCAAAATGTGTAGTGTTCCCAAATTAAAGGCCCGACAAGCGACCTCCTCAACTCTGAAGGAAAATAGTTTGGTTGTCAGGGGGCCAAGAATTTTCAAGCAGCTTCCAAATGACCTCAGAAACATTACAGGGGTCAAAGATAAAGTCTTCAAGAGAAGACTAGATGCCTGGCTCAGGACGGTACCAGATGAGCCGGGTATACCTGGCTGTGTACGGTGGAGAGCGCAAGAAAGCAACTCGCTCCTCCACCAAGCCAGGACTAGAGGCGGGGCCATCAGCTTGACCTTCGTGTGAAGAAAGACCAACTCACGGAACCCAAACAAGGTTAACAACGTGTATATATATATATATATATATATATATATATATATATATATACATATATGATGCAAACTCACAAGGAAAAAGAAAAATTATTCCAAGGTCTTTCGTGTATTCAGAAGTACACATCGTCAGGGAATGAAGAGTGGAGGCAAGATGACCAAAAATACAGGGTGTCCCAGAATTAACTATCTATTTCAATGAAATCGGACAAATTTAATAAAAACTGACATAATTTTGTGTTTATTACTAATTATGATACAAAAACAAATAGATTTATAAATCATAAGTCAAAACTTTATTGAGAAGTTTCAACATGTGCACCGTCTGTATCTCTGCAAATTTCAAATCTATCCTCAGCGCTGCGAAACACATTTTGAAGCATTTCAGGTGTTATCTCCCGCACTGCCAACTGGATGCGTTCTTTAAGTTCAGCTAAACTATTGATCTTTTGGCGATAAACCTTTGTTTTTATGAAACCCCATGCAAAGAAATCCAGGGGTGTCAAATCCGGAGAACGCGGAGGCCAAGGTCGAGGTCCTCCACGTCCAATCCACCGATTCGGAAGGCGTCTGTTGAGGTACTCGAACAATTAGAGCATAATGACATGGTGCTCCATCTTGTTGAAACACATTATCAAGAATGCCATCATCAAGAAGCTGTGGTTCGAGAAACTGCTGAAGCATATCAAGGTAGACGGTACCTGTTACAGTTGCTCCCGCAAAGAAGAATGGGCCATAAATTTTGGATTTGGTCATTCCAAGCCACACGTTAACTTTTGGAGAGTCTCTTTGCCATTCTATGACTTCAGACGGTCTTTCATTGGAACAGATAATGAAAAAATTATGAAAATAAAATTATGAAAAAAATTTAGAAATTTATACATTTTTAACACATATTAAACATGATAAACATAAATAAAAGTGTGTTTTTAAAAAAATTTGTCCGATTTCATTGAAATAGATAGTTAATTCTGGGACACCCTGTATATACAACGGGACAGAAAAACAAAAAAATTAACACAAGATTAACAAGAGTTGATTAGAAGCAAAAGGTATTTTAACAGGATATTGTTAATTTTATACATTCCTGCACTGTTATTGAAATTATTTTTAAAATGGATGCACATTCTAGAATATTCCTTTCGATTATATCTGTGTTTTTAACGAGAGCTTGAGAACTATCCCACTTAATACTATGATTACATCTATACATATGGTTAAACAACGCATTAGAATTATTTGCTGTTCTACACGCATATTTATGCTGTTTTACCCTAATATCTAACGTTTTACCCGTTTGGCCTATATATACTAAGTCACATTGTGTACATCCGATCGAATACACACAACCAACCAGATTATTCGGGCTATTCTTCATTAAGTGTGATTTAACAGTATTATTATACTTAAAGACTACATTGATACCAATTGTTTTTAATAAAGTCGGAAGATACTGAAAATTTACATGGTAAGGTAGGCTAAGGATATTTTTACGCTCAAATTCCTTTACAGTTACGCTATTATAATACCTATTCTTCGCTTTCCTAAGGCAGTTATCTAAAAATGAAATAGGGTAACATAATTTAGTACCAATATTCATGATATTGCATAACTCGGAATCTAAAAATTCAGGACTGACAACTCTCAATGCTCTAGAAAACATAGCAGAGAAAATAAAAGATTTAATCGCGGGATGATGGTCGGAATAAAAATGCACATAAGTTATTATTAGTAGGCTTACGATAAACTTCAAATTTGAACTGATTAAAGCATCTCCGAATTTTTAGATCCAAAAATGATAGCTTCCGTCATTTTCTTTTTCAACCGTGAACTTAATAGATGGGACTAAACTGTTGAGCCTACCAAGAAATAAGTCAACATCTAAATTACTATATTAGGCCAAAGACATAAAGGATCACCTGAAGATCCGTCACCCCAGCCTTTTTCAGTTAGCTTTATAAGTCTAATTAACGAAAATATCACGCCCTAACCTAACCAGTCGTTAGGTCAACTGTACGCCCTTGACGATTGGTTAGGTTAGGTCGTGAAAGTTTTGTTAGTTAGACTTATAAAACTAACTAAAAAAGGCTGGGGTGACGGATCTTCAGGTGATCCGATATAAAATATCATCCATATACCTGTACGAAATAAGGTTAAAATTAACAATAGTAGGCAAAAATTCTGCTTTCAAAAAATTCCATATATAAGTTAGCCAGTACCGGTGAGAGGGAGGGGATTTCCCATCGCCAATCCAAACGACATAGCATAAACCTTATTTTCAAACTAAAATTTACAATCTTTGACGCAAAGCTTAATTAACTCAATAAGAGTATTGTGTTGAACAGGGAAAGGATATTCAGAGATCTTATCTTTTAAATAATCAAGCAGGTCATCAACAGGGACTTTTGTGAATAACAAGCATACATCAAAACTTACCAGTTTGAAATTAGGGTCATTAGGAAACTTCAGTTTGTCAATAAGATCCATGCTATTTACAATATGTGACTTTGAAATAGAGCCAACTAACGGCGTTAATAAACTAACTAACCATTTAGATAGCTTATAGGTTACGGAGCCTATTGAGCTAACAATAGGCCTCATGGGATTATTAACTTTATTTTTACTAAACCGTACAAATATGGTAGTGACGGATTAATACTAAGAAACTGCTTAGAAAGTCCATTATAGTTATTTTTTAATATTTCTCTTAATTTTCTGTAAAACATTTTATTAGCATCCTCCAGTGGGTCTCTGTTTAGAGGTTTGTATGCATCACAGTGACTCAATAACGTATTCATCTTTTCAATGTAACTGTTTTTGTCCATGATGACGATCAAATTAGGTTTGTCCGCTTTAGTAATATGTAATGAATCGTTATTTTTAAGTGTTTTTAGAGCTTTTTCAAACCTCAAAGGATAGTTCGGTACTTGTAAGTTATCTCACCCCCCCCACCAATTTTGACAGAATATTTTCGTTAAAACTAACGAAAATATCACGACTTGACCTAACCAATTATCAAGGGCGTACAGTTGATCTATTAGTAAATACTATTCCAGAAACAAACAATGTTATAATTAATAATAGATCAACTGTACGCTCTTGATAATTGGTTAGGTTAAGTCGTGAGGTAAATCTCTAGGAGTGCTCCATTTTTCAATATTAAATATACACTCATAAAACATATACCATTTGAAAGCTCACATTTTTCCGAGTCTAAAAATGTAGTAATCCAAAAGTATCAATAGCAAATAAAAAGTAACTAGATTTAAATATAAAACCCTATACCGATCAATTTGTGATGCGTGATCTTTACGGGGGCTCCGCCCCCGTACCCCCGAGACCTAAATTATACAAATGATAATGTAATAACATATTCATGTTAGATTAGGTTAGCGTAACAATTATTAAAAATACCATCTTACAACACAGACTGAAGATTTATGTTATCCTATTTCATTTTTAGATAACTGCCTCAGGAAAGCCAAGAATAGGTATTACAAGAGAGTAACTGTAAAGGAATTTGAGCGTAAAAATATCCTTAGCCTACCTTACCATGTTAATTTTCAGTATCTTCCGACTTTACTAAAAACAATTGGTATCAATGTAGTCTTTAAAATAAAGAATAGCCCGGATAATCTGGTTGGTTGTGTGTATTCGATCGGATGTACACAATGTGACTTAGTATATATAGGCCAAACGGGTTAAACGTTAGATATTAGGGTAAAACAGCATAAATATGCGTGTGGAACAGCAAATAATTCTAATGCATTGTTTAACCATATGTATAGATGTAACCATAGTATTAAGTGGGATAGTTCTAAAGCTCTCGTTTAAAACACAGACATAATCGAAAGGAATATTCTAGAATGTGCATTTATCCATTTTAAAAATAATTTCAATAACAGTGCGGGAATGTATAAAATTGACAGGTACTTACATATTAACGGGGGTCCACCACATATTGATGATTGGTTAGGTTAAGTTGTAATATTTTCGTTAGTTGAAAATTTCTAATATCATATTTTTTAAATAGCAATATTTTTTTAAATATTTTTTTATACAATTTTCTGAAAAAAAAAATTGGAGCTATTGAAGAATAGGGACCCCAGCCTTCTTTAGTTAGCTTTATAAGGCTAACTAACGAAAATATCATGACCTAACCTAACCAATCGTCAAGGGCGTACAGTTAACCTAACGATTGGTTAGTTTAGGTCGTGATATTTTCGTTAGTTAACCTTATAAGCCTAACTAAAGAAGGCTGGGGTCCCTATTCTTCAATAGCTCCAAATAATTTTTTTACTCACACACAAGAGATCGAAAGGCTCTGGGGATCAGCTAAGTGGAGAAATAAAAAGCATCGAGGCACCGCACGCCACCTAGAGCAGGGGTGGGAAAACCCTCGCCCGCTGGCGAAATTTCGCCCACGAGCTAATTTAAATTCGCCCGCTTAGGTATTTATTATTTACTAAAAATTATTTATTTACAGCCCAGCAAATAGCTTTTTAAAATACATCTTATATACAGCGTGTCCCAAAGAAATGTATACCCACTTTGTTCGATAATACCAGCTATGAGGATAATAAATATATTACTTTTTATATGTTTTTTAATAAAGAATTTTCTCCTGAATCTAAATATGTAATTATTTTTATTAAAAATTGAAAAACAAAAAAGTTACAGATGTTTAAATTATAATTATTATTTTCGAGACTTCATGTGCGATATTTTCTAATATTTTTGCACGTATACGAGATAAGTTTGAAACCGACGGCACTGTGCAAAACTTACAAAAACAACGTTCTGGAAGACGTCGAACATCTTAGATAAAGTGTCATTTAACCATGGAATTTGTAAATTTTTTGAATTAACTAATAATTACAACATTTATGCTTCAATATCAACACTAAACATAAGTATCTCAAAACAGTCGGTTAAAATATTAGAAAATATCGCACATGAAGTCTCGAAAATAATTATTATAATTTAAACATCTGTAACTTTTTTGTTCTTCAATTTTTAATAAAAATAATTACATATTTAGATTCAGGAGAAAATTCTTTATTAAAAAACATATAAAAAGTAATATATTTATTATCCTCATAGCTGGTATTATCGAACAAAGTGGGTATACATTTCTTTGGGACACGCTGTACATATATAAGCTTAAAATTTGCCAGACGCCCGCGGAGGTGTTTATGTTATCGATTTTCGCCCTTGGTACTGAAAAGTTTCCCCACCCCTGACCTAGAGTCATATCTTGCTGAATTTATGTGGCGACAGTTGGTACATGATCACGATATCCATTCAATTCCATTCTTAATGCTATTAACAATTTTTGGCCCCCAGAAACAAATGTTGTTTCTAATGTGTAACATATATTAATCATTGTAAATATTTGAAGTATAAATCGTTGTAAATATTTAAAAAAATATTGCTATTTAAAAAATATGATGTATTAGAAATTTTCAACTAACGAAAATATTACAACTTAACCTAACCAATCATCAATATGTGGTGGCCCCCCGTTAATACGTAAGTACCAATTGACAATATCCTGTTAAAATACCTTTTGCCTCTAATCAACTCTTGTTAATCTTGTGTTAATCTTTTTGTTTTTCTGTCCCGTTGTATATATTTTTTGGTCATCTTGCCTCCACCCTTCATTCCCTGACGATGTGTACTTCTCAATACACGAAAGACCTTGGAATCATTTTTCTTTTTCCTTGTGGTTTGCATCATTCATTCATTTCACATGTCTAATTGTGAAATTCATCCCATATATATATATGCGCCTGGGTGGTGTAGTGGTTAGCATCGCTGACTACGAATCCATCGGCCCCGGGTTCGAGACCCGACGTCAACCGGCGCGCAGCAAAACCCAGCTGTCCATCCTTCCACACAATAAAGAAAGTGGTTGGTAGATAATGGGTACCCTAGGTGGCCTAGTGTTTAAGACGCTGGGCTGCTGATAGGGCGTGGTTCGGATTCCACGTTAAACAGTAGGTCTAAGGTGGAGTGAAAAGCTTAACCTTCGTCAGAATGAATAATTTGGGCGGAAGCTAACCAAAGGTCAGATATATATGTATATATATATATATATATATATATATATATATATACTAGCAGAAGCCCGTAGTAAAAATACCACGCTTAAACAATCAACAGAGGCAATTTTATTTTTTTTTAATATTTCGCGAAATGAGCACATACACAAACAAACAAACCTTATTTGATTTCAGCTTTGTGTATATATACAGTAGATAGATTAAGAATTTCCCATATAGGTTTCGATTAATTTTAAGCAACTTTTACCTAATAATTTTTTCTCTCTCGGAGACGTTTCCGTGTTTTAGGGTGGGACAGACAGACAGACAGACAGCATTAGTCTATTATAGATAGATAAAAATTAAAAATTTTGTCTCATTGAAAAAATCATAATTTTCACGTAGGTTTCGATTAATTTTAAACAAGTTTCAATTAATAATTTTTTCTCTTCAAAAGCCGTTTCCGAGTTTTAGGGTGGATCAGACAGACAGACAGCATTAGGTAGATAGATATTGGGTGGTGATGATGATGATGACAATGTCTCTTCGTCTATACGCGCATAAACGGTAAGGTAATCTGTACCAAATTTAACATACGAGAATATAATTATATATATATATAACTTCACATTTAAAATAGTGAAATTACTCTCGTATATGAAGGAGTTGATGTCTGGAATAATCTAGATTCTAGAGTAATTACCTTTAGCGAACAAAAGCGTAAGAGACATATTCCAAGGACAACTACAATGATATGGCTAATCGTGCCTCAATCTCGCTAAGAGACACTGGTTTGATTGCTTGCCTATATATCAATACCTGCTATGTATATAGGAAATTTCTCTGCAGTCCAAAATCTATTGTTACTGAGCAGTAACAGAATAGCGTCTTACAGAATAGCTGTTTTTACGAGTCGATTTTATGACCTCTATTCGGGACACTAAAGTAAAATTGTCTTTTATCTTTCGTAAAAGAGTGATGTAGTAAAATTTCCTCATACCTGAGTGTGACATAAAGGTGGTGTGTGTGTGTGTGTGTGTGTTGTGTGTGTGTGTGGTTAAAGTAAACTTTGTCGATACTTAACAGTGCACGTTAGGATGTTAGGATTTAATTGTTTTTATGGAGCAAGTGTAGTTTATATATATATATATTATATATATATATATATATATATATATCACATGAAGATCAGGGCCCCCAGCCTTTGTTAGTTAGCATTATAAGGCTAACTAACGAAAATATCACGACCTAACCTAACCAATCGTTAGGTCAACTGTACGCCCTTGACGATAGGTTAAGTCGTGATATTTTCGTTAGTTAGCTTTATAAGGCTAATTAAAGAAGGCTGGAGGCCATGATGTTCAGGTGATCATATTATATATATATATATATATATATATATATATATATATATATATATATATATATATATATATATATAACGAAGTGATAAAAAATATCGATAATTTTATTGCTACGGACAAATGAATGCAAATAAGAAATAACAGTTTACATATGCGAGTCTTCCTGCCCTCTGGCGTCTGCAGTCTGAAGCAAAATCTGCTACCATGAGTCAGTAGTTGGTTGGAGCGCTTAAAAGGAGGGTGTGTTTTTGCAGTACGTATAAATCTCTGAAATGGAGCAACGCGCGTTCGGAGACGAACGAAATGATTAAAACAGCTTTTGGAAATGATGCTCTGTGTAGCTAACGTTTACAAATGGCATAAAAAGTTTAAAAAATGGAGAAACATTTTCTCGTACCAGAAATCGAATCTGTTGGACATTTTCATCCGTACGAGAAGTGAAAGGGCGGCCACTGCGTTTCTTGTCTTCAAGCGATGTTTCTCCATTTTTAGACTTTTTGTGCCATTTGTAAACGTTAGCTACACTGAGAGCATCATTTCCAAAAGCTGTTTTAATCATTTCGTTCGCCTCCGAACGCGCGTTGCTCCATTTCAGAGATTTATACATACTGCAAAAACACACCCTCCTTTTAAGCGATCCAACCAACTACTGACTCATGGTAGCAGATTTTGCGATTTTGTGAATTTTGCGATTTTGCAGATTTTATGAAGCGAAAAGTGTTATAAAAAAGTCCACCGCGAATTTGAAATCTCCAAAGCTCGTGACGGTAAAGAAAACCCCAAGCGATTCTTTCAATACGTCAACAATAGAAATCCAGTAAAAAGTGTCTTGGGGCCGTTGAAAAATGTTAACGGAGATCTAGTTTCTGAAAACAAGGAAATGGCTACCTTGCTATACGAATTCTTTACGTCAGTTTTTACTATAGAAGATGTAACGAATATCCCTACGGTCATAGACATAATACCTTTTGATAATGGTAATATTTTGGATAATATTGTGGTTAGTGAAGGGGTGGTAATGCGCTATATTGATAAAATGAAAAAGCATAAATCACCGGAGCCGGATTCCATATATCCCATACAACTAAAAGAATTAAAAGATAGCATTGTTGTGCCGCTAACAAAGATTTTTAATGCGTCTATTTCTGAGGGGTGCGTACCAGATAATTTCAAGTTAACAAATGTAACACCTCTCTTTAAGAAAGGCGATAAAGGTGCGGCGGGAAATTATAGGCCAATCAGTTTAACGACTGTTGTAGGTAAGCTACTGGAATCAATAATTAGGGATCGTACAGTCGAACACTTAGAACTGCATAACTTAGAAATACGCAGCACGGTTTTAGGCGAAACAAATCTTGCTTAACTAATCTTTTAGAATTTTTTCAAAGCGTGGTTGACGTTTACGATAGTCATCGGGCGGTTGATGTAGTGTATTTAGATTTTCAAAAAGCGTTTGACACCGTACCGCACAAAAGACTTATTGAGAAAACTAAAGCTCATGGAATCAGGGGTGTAGTAATAAATTGGATAGAAGAGTGGTTGCGAGGTAGGAAACAGAGGGTAGTTGTTGATGGAGCGGAGTCGTATTGGGCTAATGTAGCAAGTGGCGTTCCTCAGGGTTCTGTATTGGGCCCCTTGCTTTATCTTATATATATATTAACGATTTAGATGTCGGCCTAGTCAGTACAGTTTCAAAGTTTGCGGATGACACGAAGCTGGATGGTAGGGCGATTAATGACGAAGATAGAGGTAAAATCCAGAATGATCTGAATAAAATCGTTGATTGGTCAGTCACATGGCAAATGAGATTTAACGTCGATAAGTGCAAAATTTTACATATAGGTTCGCGTAACGGTAATTTTGCGTATAGTATGTCAGGGAAAGAGTTGATAAGCGTAGAGCAGTAAAATGATTAAGAGTTATAGTCACTGGTGATTTAAAAGTAGCGAAACAAAGTACAGCAGCGGTCAATAAAGCGAACAAAGTGTTAGGTTTTATAGCTCGGAATTTTGAGTACAAATCGCGCGATATTACAGTTCCTCTTTAGAAATCATTAGTTAGACCCCATTTGGAGTACGCGATCCAATTTTGGAATCCGCATATGCGCAAAGATATAGACAAAATCGAAAGAGCTCAAAGACGAGCAACTAAGATGATTCCGTCGCTTAGGTCAAAGTCGTACGAGGATAGGCTTAAAGAGTTAAAATTGACTACACTCGAGACTAGGAGGCTAAGGGGTGATCTAATCCAGGTTTTCAAAATTATGAATGGGTTCGATAACGTAGATAGAGATAGCTTTTTCGAAATATCTCAATATAATAGGACTAGAAATAACGGGTGTAAGTTGACAAGTAGAAGGTTCGAGACAGCAGTTGCCAAAAACTTTTTTACGCATAGAATAGTAAATAGGTGGAATAGTTGGCCGGTAGAAGTAATTAGGGTGCTACTGTAGTATGCGGTCTACCTACGATTCGGCGGTCTACCTTTGAAGTATAGTTTCTTATCTTGTTTGTTAATTGCTTGTTTACATCCCAATGTTAATCGTCCTTGACGATTGGTTAGGTTTAGTCATGATATTTTCGTTAGTTTTAACGAAAATATCATGATTAAACCTACCCAATCGTAGGTAGACCGCATACTACAGTAGCACCGTAATTAGTAGCACGTCTATAAACATGTTTAAAAATCGATTAGACGCATATGTTGATAGATTGGGTAAAGTTTAAGGTAGTAAAATTAAGGGTTGGATAAAATAGATTTTGATAACTAAGGCCTGCTCACTACCTATTATTCTCTTTAGTTCACGATATAACGCTTCGTCCGTATCAGCTGTTTGATTAGGGTGCCTATATATAACGGCAACAAGAAGTTTGAAATCGTTCAATTTAAGTTTTGCTATAGTCGAATCTATTGGTTCTGGAATTCTGTGCTTTACTTCTCCTACGTTCGCAATATTATCTTTGATATACAACATAACACCGCCTCCTCACCTACCTATTCTGTTTTTAACAAAAAGTCTATAACCTCTAATTTGATACTCCCCTACAAAGTCACGTGTTTCAATGCTAAGCCACGATTCATTTATCGCAATTAAATCAGTCTTTACGAGCAATTAAAGAAAAAAAATCGTTTATTTTATTTCGTAGGCTACGAGCATTTAAGGATAGAACCTTCAAATTGTTTGCAATTACGATAACTTCGCGAGCGCAAGGAAAATTTGAGGAAATTACGCCGGGACCGTTCGAGTTACGGCAGCCTGAAAAGAAGAGACAGTATTATGAAAAAGTCTTCCTAAACGCGCAGCTCCAACTTCATTAAGATGAAGTCCATCTCCGAGGAACAAGACCCTCCTGCCGCAGAAACTGTTCCAAAAATTCGCAAAATGCACTCCTTGTTAGCAAAGAAACTTTAGGTTATTATTGATATAGGTCGCCTTGCTGTAGAAATCGCTACTTTGGATAATTCGAGGAAGTATACCTGTTAAAACAATCTTATTAGTTTTTCCTTTAGTCGCTCTAGTAAGTCCCTGTACTTAGCCAGCAGCTCTTCCGATCTAGAATTTAAAACGTTATTAGTACAGACATGAATAACATACGTTGTGTCCTCAGAGGTTCCGTATGTAAAATGGTCCACACTATTAGTTATATCCTCCACCCTTGCTCCAGGGTAGCAGTCACGGCGCCTACGACGAGGGTTTCTCCCACAGAATTCCTCGAGCTGCCCTCGAACAATGGAATCGCCAACGAGTCGTATTTCCGGTTCATCAGCATCTTCGAAACCTAAAACAGAGAACTTATTGTTTGTTATTACTGGTAGACAAGTCTTAGGTTTTCTCAATGGGGCTTCATTACTCACTTGAACGAAGGGTTGGGAACTAGGGAGAGAGAGAGGGCTATAAGTACGATTTATATTATTAGCAGAAACTGAGGCAGGAGGGGTCGTAACTGAAGTCTCAAGGGATTCTAATTTTGCCGTCAGGAGCATCACCCTTTCTTCAATATATAATAATATATATATATATATATATATATATATATATATATATAATATATATCAGGTCATCCCATGAGTAATGTCGTTTTTTAGATCGGAATTTGAAGTAAAAAAAAACTCGACTGAAACGTTTTAATCTAGTATATATTTTCCATCGGAATCAATGACACTCTGCCAACGTCCTACAAGCTTTTCAATGCCATGTTTATAAAATTCAGGCGGTTTTGAGGCAAAAAACGTACAAAGACTGGTGTGCAGGTCATCTAAAGAAGTACTGTTTCTCGTTAAGATAGTTTTGCAGACTCCTAAAGAGATGATAATCTGAAGGCGCAAGGTCTGGAGGATGTGGAAGTTTTCCCACCCAAGCTCCTCAATTTTTGCAGAAGTGATCCGAGCGGTATGAGGACGTGCGTTGTCGTGGTGGAACACGATTCCTTTCCGATTAACCAAAGAAGGTCTCTTTTCTTTTAGTGCAGTGTTCAATCGATCCAGTTGTTGACAGTAGACTTGAGCGGTGATTGTTTAGTTGTGTGGTAAGGTTTCAAAGTGTATTACACCACCTTTATCTCACCAAACACTAAGCAACACCTTCCGAGGGTGAAGATTTGGTTTTGGCTGTGGTGTCGCTGGTTCTCCGTCACAAACCCACTGTCGACGGCGCTTAACATTTTGGTACAGTATCCACTTTTCATCACCAGTCACTAAACGGTGCAAAAACGGATCTTGGAGTTCACGGGAATGAAGAGCTGTGCTAATGTTTACCCGCACCCTCAGATTGTCGACCGACAATTCATGTGGCACCCATTTTCCTAACTCAGGCACTTTCCCGAGTTGTTGCAAATGTCGATGGATGGTGGACGGGGATGAATTAAGTTTCTGGACCAATTCTTCGACAGTTGTTGAACAGTCTTCTTCAAGGTCATCATCAAACTCAGCAGGGCGTCCAGAGCGTGCTGTATCTGTCTAAACTTCTGAAACCATCTTTGACATTTCCTCACATGCAGAATATCGTTGCCATAAACGTCCTGAATGTTTTGCGTTGCTTCAGTAGCACTATTCCCTTTTTTGAACTCGTAAAGCATTATATGCCTGATATGCTCTTCTGATACCGCCATGTTCATGAGGGGTTCACATAAAGCAAAACACACGTCTTCACTGTTCAAGGTCTGTAAAGTATGTAGCGAAACATGATAGATCTCCTCTTAGATATAACCTTCGGAAAATTTATGCTTAAACCGAGTAGGACTAGTTTAAACTTAATCTATCGTAAAAAACGACATTACTTATGGGATGACCTGATATATATATATATATATGGGATGAATTTCACAATTAAACACGGGAAATGAATGAATGATGTAAACCCACAAGGAAAAGGAAAAATGATTCCAAGGCCTTTCGTGTATTCAGAAGTACACCTCGTCAGGGAATAAAGAGAGCAGGCAAGATGCCCACAATATATATTGTACAGCTAATCTCTTTGTTTCCGTCCCGCTGTACAGTATATATTGTGGGCATCTTGCCTGCTCTCTTCATTCCCTGACGAGGTGTACTTCTGAATACACGAAAGGCCTAGGAATCATTTTTCCTTTTCCTTGTGGGTTTACATCATATATATATAGACGATTGGTTAGGTTAAGTCGTAATATTTTCGTTAGTTTTAACACTTTATTTGATGGATTATTTAAAAAATGTCTCCTAAAGATCCTGGTGTAGTTTACGTTCCCCAACTTTGATCTAGTGTAGTTTGTCTCCTCTTTTGCATCAGGGTGACGTAAACTACACTTGCTCCGTTTTTTACTTTATAAACATAGTGTTCGTCATAAAGTTGTGTGCATACTGTAATGAAATATTAACATACCATCGCACGCGTATTCTAATGTAACCAGTAATGAAGGCAGAAAATCTCTTCTCAATAATAATTAGATCTAATGACATTTTCTTTTATCATAAAAAAAACATTAATTAATACTCCCATTATTGAATCATCCAATCTCATTAGATCTCCCTCTCTTAAATCAATATTTTGACAACTATCGGTAAAAATAACTGCAGATAATTAGATGTTAATAACAATTTTAATTAATATATTTGCACAGGATTTAATACAAATATCAAACCAAGTTTTGTTAAAAAACCGATTTGTTTTCATTTTTTAATGAGCTAATTATGTATTAACCAGTCAAGAGATTCAGATGTTAGTATAACCTTTAAGTTTGTTCTTGGAGAGAACCACACTCCAAAGGAGGCTAGATGTCTCGTTAGATGTTTTATTGTTCTAATTTTGCGTTGTTTCATTCATTTAACTCTAACAGCTTATATATTTCACTTAGTCTCTTGAAACGTTCAAATTGCTCCAAGTTTTTAGATATCTGAAATTGCTATCTGAAACATTTAATCAATCATCTAATGAAACTTTTATGAAAAAAACATCTAATGAAACATTTGGTAAAATATCTAATAAAAATCTTTGATGAATGTGTAAATTCAAGAATCTGTATAAAGAGAAAAATTGGACGTTATCCAGTTTATGTACCGTTTTCTACAGTACATTACATACAGCATAGTAAACATTTTTAGATTGAAATTATTTATTCAAGGACCATTCGGAAATGGTTAGGTTAGGTTAGGTTAGGTTAGGTTAGGTTATCAAGAACTCATTTTTGATCACTCATTTTTGATCTGAAAAGAAGCAAAAATAAATTATATGAAAAACGGTACACAAACTGGAAAAGGTCCGAAAAATTAAACACTATTATGTAAAAAGTATAATTCTTTCCAAGACAATGTGTATGACCTAATTAATTAACTATGTTAGACCCTTGAACTCGAGCCAAAGAAGCTACTCTGAAATTAAAATATTAGAATAGCTCTAGCTTAGGTCCTACTAAGGTCCTGTAGATAGGTGTATTTTAACTTAACCTTAAACCAATTTAGTCTAGACATGCCATACTTCAGCCAGAGTTTACAGGGTAATAAGATAAAACGATGTAGGCCTGTGGCTGTGCTCAATTAGAATCAGCCTATACTTATTTTTCACTAGACTTTCACAATACAAAGGCAGACACATGACCACTCCAAATGTCTAATGATGCTTTGCGCATGCGTACACGCTGATGAACAATTTGAAACTAGATGTTCGAATTGTTGAATTTCTCGTAGTTGCTGGAAAATCTTAAGAGCTGGAAATTAAAAGGATGATTTATCAACTAATGATTTAAAAACTGTTACTATTGTTTAAACCATCAAATAGTTATTTCATATCTAAATTCATCATTTCAAAGATATATAATTAAACATCATTGAATTCACTTTACAGCGCAAACCATACACAGCTTGGTTTTGTAAAGGCAGGATTATAGTGTATACGTATTTCCGTTTATTTCAATAAGCACTTTATTTTTAATATATAATATAAAATATAATATTTTTAATATATAACACTGGGCAACACGTATTTTATTGAATGATATCTGACACTTGATTCTAGGTCATTTGGGTGCGCTGAATACGAATTTCAACTCGGTTTGGCTCTATCAGGTCCTGATTCTTGTCGACAGCCTATGTGCCATTTTCCAGATTTTTCAAATTAGGACTAAAAAATTAAGTCATGTGTTAAATTTTTTTTTCAAGTTTCATGAATACAAGCAGTTCAAACTACAGTAAAATTACATTATAACGATAGAAATGACTTAAAATAAAAAAACAAACAGATATGAAGCTTTCACTGTGGCAAAAATTTTCTTTTGTAAGACTTTCTAGCGTATTTGCTTGTTGATGGCAGGTCTCTTTTCAAGCACCAGCAGTAATCAGCCATCATGTGGGAATCCCAGCGGCCTTGGTACCGTTCCTCCATAATTTTTATATCTTGGTGGAATCTCTCCCCTTGTTCGTCACTTACATCACCTAAATTATTTGGAAATTGGTCAAGATGGCTATTCAAAAAATGCATTTTTATGCTCATATTGCAACCTAACTCTTTGTAGTCCCTTAAAAGTTTTTTTACGATTTATTCGTAGTTATCTGCCCTATAATTGCCTAAAAAGTTTTCTATCAAGTCCACGAATGAGAACCAGCCATTTTTTTCGCGTTCATTCATGACATTAGGAAAATTGCTGTCTTTAATCATTGTTCTTATTTGTGGACCGTCGAAAATTCCCGCCTTGATTTTTTCATAACTTAAACTTGGAAATTTTGAAGTTATGTATTTGAAACACTCGCCGTTCGTATCTAAAGCTTTTACATATTGTTTAATGAGGCCTAGTTTTATATGCAGAGGAGGAAATATGATTTTATCTCTGCTCACTAAAGGTGGATTAATTACGTTTTTTTCTCCGACAGTAAGTGATGTTCGTGCTGGCCAGATTTGTTTGAAATAATGTTCTTCCTTGGCTCTGCTGTCCCATAAGCAAAGGAAGCAGGGATATTTAGTATACCCTCCTTGTTGTCCTAGCAGAAAATTAACCATTTTTAAGTCAACACATATGATCCACTCGTGCTCCCTATATTTGATAAGATTTAAAACCTTTTCTATATGTTCATACTTTTCTTTTAATTTTGTTGAGTGCCCAATCGGTATCGAGCCGTATAGATTGCCATTATGCAACAACACACACTTAAGACTTCTTTTCGAACTGTCTAAAAACAAGCGCCAATCATTTGCATCGTAAGACTCAACCCCCATCTTCTTTAACAAACCAACTATGTCGCAGCAATATACTAAACTATCCTCTGTTCTAAAATATTTAACAAGTTCTTCTTCTCTTTTTCTGTAAAATGAAATATATGTGTTTGAAGTAAGCAAGTTTTTCTCTTTAAGTCTTGAAGCTAAAATTTCCGCAGCCTTTTTTGGCAAATTTAGATCCCTTACAAGATCATTCAACTCGGCCTGGTTAAACTTTTGCGGATCGTTTTGACTTTCAAATACGCTGGGGTCAAAATCGGTGTCTGACTCCTCAAAGTGCATAACAATATTTTCAGGAACATCTTCAACTAATTCTTGAGTTGGCAGACCCTTAAATTTTGGAATGGGGATCTCATTTGAATGTAGCACAGGTCGTATCGCGGTGTCGAAATTTGGGTACTCGATACAATGTTTATTTTTCTTAGTGAAGCCCGAAGTCTTGACAAAGCAAAGGTAGCAATCGGTCTCGTGGTTAGTAGGCTCTCGCCACACCTGATATGGAAAAAAATTGTAAAGCGTTAACAAAAGCGACGAGAGACTTGTTTTTATGAATTTTATCAAAAGTTATCACCCAAACATTTAACATTTCTATGTGTTTCAACCTTATGCAATATTTGAGATTCTTATAAACATTTTCTGTAAATTTTTGTTTATGTACCTAAGTTACAATTACATTTAGGTAAGTTACAGTATACTAGTGATTAAATTACGTAGTTTTATGAAATCATAAACTTACCATCGGAACTCCAAAAGATATTTTTGAATCCGAACCCTTCGTCCAATGTCGCAGTCTTTCAATGCATATAGCGCAGGCTTTATGTGGAGCCCACGATTTATCTTGGTCCCCAGTTTTATGCCAAAATAAGCTAAGTAAGCTCTTTTTACGAAGTCAGTTATATTTGCTCGTTGATGTGGAAGTGTAAAATTTCCACATATATAACAGAAGGAATCAGGGTTGTTTTTGCATTTGAACTTTCTAGTGCTTGATGACATATTGCTTGATTGTTCTGCCAATTTGTAAAGGTATTTAAAGCCCTTAATTCATATAAATTTAAGAAAATCTGAAATATAAACACAAAAATTAGTTTAAATAGGTACTTATTATGAAATAGGTACTTACAATCTATGAAATTAAACTAGAAACACGGATGAGTAGGTACAATATGAATTACGTCTAATTAAATCAACTATATTAAATCACGATGACAAAATTACTCACTAAATCATATGCCAATTCAAAATTATGTTAATGCCCAAACTTAATTAACTAACTCAACTGACTGACTGACTGACTGACTGATTGAATTGACTGATTAACTCTGGAAACGAGTCGCTTTTATATATTTTAGTTGTCCCTCTAGAATACTCTACAGAGAACAGGAACGCTCGAGAAAATTTTAGAATTCTATGATATTTTTAGCTTAATTTACTAATATTAAAATGGGTTAAAAATGACAAAATTAAAAATATTTTTAGGGTGTTACATATAAAAATATACATAATACAACAATACCATAACAATAGGTACAAATACCTAGATAAAAACCTAGTTGCATAATGTGTAACTGCAAAAAGACAGCGAGTATTGAGAAAAAAACCTTTTTATGAATACGACGAAAGAGGAGGGGTGTTGAGCAAAATCAGGACCTGATAGAGCAAAACCGAGTAAACATTCGTGCTCAGCGCACCCAAATTACCTAGAACTAACTGTCAAATCTAATTCAATAGACAAAAAGTTGAAATTTGTTCCCCAGTGTAATATAAGGGTCAAGTATAAATAATAAAAGACTCCTACAGTTACTTCTCAACTTTCCTCCTCGCCCTCTGTGAAAACCGTTCAATTGTCTACTTCAAAACTGCGAGTAAAACTTGTACTAAATGTACTTTGAATATAAAGTATTCGAGAGTACACTGATAGTATAAATTGAAAGTAGATTTTGAAGAAAGCTCAAACAGTACTTCTCTTGATAAACGGCGTCCTCTTTCTTAACTCTCAGTTCTAAAGTGGACACACACTTTACAGTATCGTTTTAAGTAATCCTGATAACCCGACACTCCATTAGGGATTACCAAAGTATTAACAGATTACCGATGAAGTAGTAAACAAAGCTTATTATACGCCAAAAGTAACCAAATATTAAAGCAGTTAGAAAGGACATTAAAGTTGAAGAAATGAAAAAACCCTCAAAATTCGCCCTTTCCACCCGAAACACACACACACACACACACACACACACACAACGGAAAACCAGCATTACAGTATACTTATTACAAGGATACGAGCTATTATAGTCAGTATTTAAACTGGAAAATGCAGCTACCATGTCCTCCCTGAGGCAAATGATGATATGGATAAAATTTAAAAAAATTGGAGATTTAATTAATCTCTTCATATAAAAATCATACAATATGAAAATAAAACCCCACTCTAATAGACAGAGTTTATTTCCACGACAGTTTCGACGCCCACTGGCATCCTCCTCGGGGAGGATGCCAGTGGGCGTCAAAACTGTCGTGGAAATAAACTCTGTCTATTAGAGCGGGTTTTTATTTTCATATTTTAACCTTCACGTAGAAAAAAGTGAAGTTTTTTGCATTTAAAATCATACAAGCTAAATTATCATAAGAAAAGAATTGGCCGTATGTATTCTTACTTACGTATTGCTTATTTTTATTTGTACTGACTACTTTTCTAACTTCCTTCCATACTATTTATTCATTTACTAACTTATTTTTAATTTATGTATTGATAATTATTATTCTTGTATTTTAGCCTTTTTTTTTTTTTTTTTTTTTTTTTTTGAGTAAGTGATTCCTTAATTAACCTGCGGCTCATTAATCTTCGTTAAAATATGCTAAAATAAATACAGGTGGTAAACTATTTCTTAATGGCGTTAGATGATAAATATACAAATTCAAGTAATAATTTTGATCATCATGTAATAATTCAGGTAATAATTTTGATAATTTTGATCATCATGTAATAATTCAAGTAATAATTTTGATTAATATTGATTATTTATTGATTATTAATAAAACACTTAATTTATTTTTAATTGCGTGTTCTATCTATTACATAGTACGTTTTATAAAATTAATTATATACTGTAACATGCTGATATAGAAAACCTGGAATCCCAATCCCAGTCCGAATCTAACTCCGAGTCTTAATCCGGGTCCATTTATATTATTATGATACATTTTTTTTAAATTAAAAACTATTTACCCAATTCATACGAAGAATAAAGCATAAAACTCAATTGCTTTCCAATAGGCTCCCTTTAAACTCCGTTAGATGTCTAATTGCACTTTTTGTATCCTAGCTGAGTTGCATTTTTTAAATGTATCCAATGCTTATTTATTGAGTTTCTACGTTTCAGCCGAAATGCGAATAATTTATGCGCCTTTAGCCGTTTTTAGGTTATACGTTTCGCTTCGAACGTATAACAAAACTCCTAATGAGTTTGCACTCAATAATGAAATTCAACTCAATTTCGAAACAAAATGTGAATAATCAAACGTCTGAAATAAGGTTTAAAGTCTTAATGAGACTTCCTGCAGACTTCCGTTAATGAATATTTAAAAAAGACAAAAAAAATTTCTGCTTATAACTATTTAAAATTCCGGAATGGTGCGCGAAAATCCAGTACAATATATACAGCATATATAGGGCTTTTCCGTTCTATGGGCACCAACGAGGTTAGGCTAGGTTAAGCTAGGTTAGGCTATGTTAAGCTAGGTTAGGTTAGGGCTTTTCCGTTCTATGGGTACCAACAAGGTTAGGTTAGGGCTTTTCCGTTCTATGGACACCAACAAGGTTAGGTTAGGTTAGGGCTTTTCCGTTCTATGGGCACCAACAAGGTTAGGTTAGAATAGGTTAGGCATGTTAAGCTACGTAGGTTAGGTTAGGTATGACCAATAATAATGATAATGTAATGTAATAAAGCGTCAAATTTTTGAAGAAACGAGAAATATTTTTTGTTTTTATTTATGTTTATAGCTGTTAAATTAAAAAAATTAAATTTCTCCTATTCAAAATGGATTGATTATTAATAAAAAGTTAAAATAAGTTTAAAAAAATATTAATTTCTCTCATTTCAATGATGCCCATAGAACGGAAAAGGTCTCTCTCTCTCTCTCTCTCTCTCTCTCTCTCTCATATTTTTTTAAAATGGGAAATCTAAACTAAATTATTTTCTGTGCACTTTAAAGAGAATTCAACGTTTAGCTATATCTTTCAAATGATGACTTCAAATATGAAATCACTGCTCAATATTTCATACAATAGTGACAGTTTTGAAATTGTCAGTTGATAAATTATTCTTTTAACTTCTACATCGCTCTTAAAGTTTTCCAGTGGGCGACTGTGAGAAATTCAACAGTTCAGGTATCTTCTCATAACTTCAACTTGATCATCGATGTGTACGAACGCCCAATATATTATATAGAACGTTTGGAGTGACGTTGTGCCTACTTTTGAATTGTGAAAATCTAGTGAGGAATAGTTATAGGCTGATTCTTAATTAAGGACAGTCAAAGCCCTGCGTTGTTTTTATCGTATTACCCTGCAGGCTTATCACTTTTACTGTAAACTCTGGCTGAAGTAGGGCCAACGTCGAGACTAGATTGATTTAAGGTTAATTTACCTACAGGACCTTAGTTAGACCTAGACTAGAGCTATTCTAATATTTTAATTTCAGAGTAGCTTCATTGGCTTCAATTTAAGGGTTTAAGTTAGTTAATTAATTAGGCCCTACAAGTTGTCTTCGGAAGGATAATTTACTTTTTAAATAATATTGTTTAATTTTCTTCTGTGTATAGATTCTTCGATTTGCGCATTCAGCCAAGAATCTCATTAGATATTTGGATCACCTGAAGATTAGGGCCCCCATGTATTCTTGTTTTTTTGCTTTACAGTACCAAATATAATGATAAATTAAATTGAATCCCCGGTTAGGTCAACTGTACGTTCTTGACGATTGATTAGGTTAAGTCGTGATATTTTCGTTAGTTTTAACGAAGATATCATTGGGTAATTGAAGCTGGGGTCCCTGATCTTCAGGTGATCCAGATATTTTACTAGATGTTTCATTGGATTTTTAATTTTAATATTTCATTAGGTGATTCATTAAATGTTTCAGATAGTAATTTCAGATATCTAAAAACTAGAGATAAGTTAAATGTTTCAAGAATCTAAATGAAACATCTAAGATGTTAGATGAATGGATTGCCACAAACTTGGAACGAGAGATCGAACCTCTTTTAGAGTGTAGTGATTGGCAAAATATCTCAAATAGTAAATATGGTTTACATTTCCGTTCCGCTTTTGAATTTTGAAATGAACTTATGACAAAAATAATTAGCCATAACGAGCTAACTACACCCTAAACTCCGTTAGACGTTTTATTATATCTTTTGTGCCCAATTTTAGTAACATTTCAAATGTATAATTCAATCTGCATTCATTATGAATTCGCTATACGTTTCATGTGGAAGGTATATAACCGAACTCATAATGAAAGTACATAAATTATACACGTTTCACCTGAAACGTATACCCCAAACCAATAACGAATGTGCATTAAATAATACATTTAAAATACTGCTAAACCCCCAACACAGAATTTATAACCAAACTTCTAATAAGTATTCGTTGTTGTTCAAAATTTTCGAAACACTACAGGCCTACTATACAGTATACGTTCCAGTATCTATATAACTTCAATTCATGTCCAAATGAAATACGGAATCGGATATCTTCACCATTTCACTCATTTTATCCATTGTAAGATATATACACAGTGTATATATGTATATATATACCTTTCTACCGTTCATTTCGTTTCTAAATCAATTTGTCTTGACCAAACACACCATGCACTCTGCCTAGATGGATCTTCGTTAAAGGAGATAAAGCTACAGGGAGAACTTAATAATCTCTATTTCAAAGCGAGTGGAGCTGAAATGACGCAAGCATTTAACGAAAAATCTCAAAATTAAACATTCAACGTTTGAAAGTTAGGTCCGATCGAGAAAAACTATTCGGATTTTTTTATTCATTAAAACCGGATAGATAAGGAAAAAAAAACGCATTTCCAAAAACCGGGATTAAAATCTTATAAAATGGAGGCTGAAAGGAGTGTTTTATTTTAAATATAAGTTTGTCTTGATCAAACATATCATGACCCCCGCCTGGTTAGATCTTTGTTACAAAAGAGATTTAAGTTAAAGAAAGAATTTAATAAACCCTGTTTCAAAGCGAGTTCAAAATGATGTATCTTTTTTTGGAGAAAAATCTCAAGATTAAACATCGAATTTTTAAGAGTTTAGGTCCGATCAAGAAATAGCATGAACATTTTTAATGAGTGAATAAATGAATTTTCGATTCACTGAACTGAATATTTTGAAAAGACGATATTAAAAATTGTAATAAATGCCCTCCAAAGAGGAGTGTTTTGATCTTTGGCATAAAAATTCATGATATTTGACCCTTATATTCAGAGCATTTATAAAAGACAAGAAGCGATATGAATTATCAACCTAAGAAAGAGGGAGAAGCTCAGTCTGTTTTGATTAGAAAAATGACACGTGTAAGAGAATAAAGAGATCGCTCAAGCTCATTTCCATTTTCATCTTACTGAAACGTAGGCGGCAAACTAATTTACTCAACGTTATCGTACTCATTTTCACTTTACGCAACATTATTATACTGATATACTCACTTTTACTTTCGAAGGTACGCTCAAAATGCATTTGATTTCATTACAGTTTTGAATCTCCCGTTTCCTTTCAAATGTCTCTCTGATTTCTGCATTTTGCAAGTTTTTCAGCTTATATCTTTTCGCATTTATTCATTCCGTTTCACATCCACATTTCGACATGACACAAACTCTAAAAATCATATCGGTATAAAATGTTTATTGAAGGGAGCGCTGTGCTCTGTCCATATATATATGCGCTTTTAGTCGTAGTTATCAATATTAATAATTAATAATAAATTTTGCTTCACGAATCACCAGATGTTTGGGTAAAATACGTAAGTCCATAAAACAATTATTGTTTCTTTAATTACTTTCTCATTTTTAAAACTTTAGTTCAACATCGTAATAAATAAACTGTTAATAAAACTGGTAGAAATAGCAATTTCACTCTGACAGTATATATACACAGGGTGTTTGAAAACTTTCTGTACAAATTGTAATGGGGGATAGGCAACACCAAGACAAACCCTTTTCGTCTATAAGTGTATGTCCGCTGACGTCACCATTCGGCGCGAGAGGGCGCCGCTGCAATTGGCTAAAAGGTGAAGTGGGCTAGACTCGCGCTTGCCGCGGGCATTCTTAAATCGGACGTAGTACGCGTAACATGGAGCGCTTCACGACTGCTGAGATGGCTGACATGCATATGGTGTATGGGGCTGCCAATGGAAACGGAAGAGCTGCTGTGAGGTTGTACCGACAGCGCTTCCCAAACAGACGTGTACCAAACCACCAAACGTTTGCGCATTTGCATCGGCGACTGCGAGAAACTGGAACATTCCATGCAAACATGCATGACACTGGTCGGGAGAGAAACGTGCGCACTCCTGACATGGAAGAAGAAATCCTACGGCGATTTGAGGACAATCCAAGCGCAAGCACGCGAGGTGTTGCACGTATCCTCGGTGTGAACCACGACCTGGTCTGGAGAGTGTTGCACGAGCAGCAGTTACATCCGTTTCATCGTCAGAGAGTCCAGGCATTACAACCTCGGGATTACCCTCTTCGTGTGGAATTCGCACGCTGGTTTCTGCAGCAGACAGCGGTGCAGCCTAATTTTTCGGCTTATGTGCTGTTCTCAGATGAGGCCTGTTTCACACGTGAGGGTGTGTTTAGCATGCATAATTCTCACGTGTGGCGCACGCAAATCCACATGCTACACGGGCGCATGCTCATCAAGAACGGTTCGCCGTCAATGTTTGGGCGGGTATCGTCCATGGCAAGTTGATTGGGCCGTACCTGCTGCCTGCCCGACTCGACGGGCGAGTTTATCTCCCGACCAGTGTCATGCATGTTTGCATGGAATGTTCCAGTTTCTCGCAGTCGCCGATGCAAATGCGCAAACGTTTAGTGGTTTGGCACACGTCTGTTTGGGAAGCGCTGTCGGTACAACCTCACAGCAGTTCTTCCGTTTCCATTGGCAGCCCCATACACCATATGCATGTCAGCCATCTCAGCAGTCGTGAAGCGCTCCATGTTACGCGTACTACGTCCAATTTAAGAATGCCCGCGGCAAGCGCGAGTCTAGCCCACTTCACCTTTTAGCCAATTGCAGCGGCGCCCTCTCGCGCCGAATGGTGACGTCAGCGGACATACACTTATAGACGAAAAGGGTTTGTCTTGGTGTTGCCTATCCCCCATTACAATTTGTACAGAAAGTTTTCAAACACCCTGTGTATATATATGTAGAGGCCGCCCGGAAATCCGTTCTTCGCCGTTCTCAATCAGTCATGGAATCAAAATAAAGGCTATACACGTGGGCATGAAACAGGACCACAGGAAACAGATTTTGTGGTATTTCCCAAAACGACTACCAGAGGACGTCACCAAAGCCTATAAAATGCAGGTTCTTTCTCAAACCACTCTCACGTGCCATTTTCTCGTTTTGGTCGTTACGTCTCACTCTCAGCACCTTCGTCAGTAGCACCACTCGTCACGCTACCCGCTCTCCGGCGAAGGCCGGAGAGCGGCCCACTGTTCCTTTAAGGCTCCGGTCGAGCATACACGAAGCATGCAAGAAGCAACATCACTGCTGCAGGCGTTTCCGTTGGCCCCCTTTTCAACAAGTCTCTACCGGCCCTCAACACTCATCCTCTCGCCGGTAAGGCCAGTCCACCTGCAGAAGTAATCCTTCGAAGCCCAGGTCCATAAACCTTCTAGTAGGTACTAGGGCAATTGTGTCCTGGTCAAGTGCGTCCCGGACAAATGCGTCCCGGTCATTGGCGTCCCTGGACAATTGCGTCCCTGACAATTGCACACTTCTCCAACTACTATATGAAGTTTATTTATTAGAGAAGTGAATAGAAAGTTAGTATCGGAATTTCAAATATACTTTTCATTTTAACCTATTAACCTTGTTATATGTTCATAAGTTCTGTTCGAAACTGTTCTCTAAAACTTTATCCATCATCAGCAACATCATTGTCAAATTTTATGGGTTACGTCCACTTAAGATAAAGTTAGTTTCGTTAGTTTTAACGAAAATATCACAACTTAACCTAACCAATCGTCAAGGGCATACAGTTGACCTAACTGGGCATTCAATTAATCTAACCGGGCATTATATCCCATAAAAAATTATAATAACAAACATACTCGTCCCTCGTCATTGGCGTCCCTGGACAATTGCGTAGGTGAAGTCACAATGAACTTTCTATTCACTTCTCTAATAAATAAACTTCATGTAGTAGTTGGGGAAGTGCGCAATTGTCCGGAACGCAATTGTCCGGGACGCAATTGTCCGGGACGCAATTGTCCGGGACGCAATAAAACCGGACGCAATTGTCCAGGGACGCCAATGACCGGGACGCATTTGTCCGGGACGCACTTGACCAGGACGCAATTGTCCTGTCACCCTTCTGGTAGTCTACAAGCCACAAGTCTACCTTTGCCGTCGTGTTAGCAATTCCCACGTAGCCTACACAGTGTAACCGCAGCCTCGCGAATAGGCTACACCCAAAAGTGTACGCAAGCAGCGGGCAAATTAACTCTCTCATTACGACTGCGGTAGGCCTGTACAATTATTTTACCGTATTCAATTATCTTACTCTATTTGTATCTGCTTCTTTAGGTGCTCATTTATGCATTTCATTTTCAATGACCTAATCCACTTACTGTACCGGACCATAGCTTCATTATTTATTCTGTGTTCACGTCGGCATATCCCATTAGCCTACCTGAATTAGTGTACTTACTTAATAATTAGACTGTATAACCATTACTTATTGCTAATACTCAGTCATCTTTAGCATAATATAAATGCCGTTATATAATTGTTAATCACTATAACCACCGTTATTGAATTGTTAATCACTGTGAACAAATAATTTATTTATTTTCCTAATTAAATACAAAACAACAAAGTAATTTCTCTCTCATTAAATATTGTTTGTTTGGCTGTTGGCCAAGCTGGTGACCCTAATTATTCAATTCAGTTCCGTAGGCCTATATATATATATATACCCACAGTGCTTAATTTGTAAATGAAAAAGAAGTGGAACGCAGGTGAAGCCCTCACAGTTAGGGGGTCTGGGGGAGCGCTGTAAGCTCCCCCAGCGGGGTCCGGGGCGGCGCCGCGGAAACCAACGCATTTTAAGCGCTTTTTCTGCGAAAACTGCGCAACATGCAAATGAAAGTTCTTCGAATAGAGTATTATTTTCAAGAAAAAGTTAGACTGTGATTTCAACATCTAAGTGAAATGTTATTTCATCTAAGTGAACCAAAATATTATATGTATTTGAAAAAATAAAATTGCTTTACTTACATGCTATTGCTATATATAGGAAGTTGATAGAATAATCACATTAATTTCCACACACACTCCAAACTTCTTTCTGCTTGATCGACTAGTTTTCGCTTTCTACTGTCTGTATTTCGTTGGATTTTAAATTACGAAATTACGTTGCTGACCTTTTTATTAAAATAAAAACCTTTTTTTTAATTAGGTTTTAAAATAAAAGTACCGGAACGGCGTTCCGGAGCGTTCCGCCACAAATTAAGCACTGTGTGTATATATATACACACCTTTTAACCTTTCAAATGATGTCCCCTGCGATAATTCCTCATTTCACAAAAGTCAAGCTGCTTGTCCTTCCTCTCGAGTTGGCCCAGTGAATTAGAGAGTTAGTATTTTGTACTCGTCACCTCACCTCACATAGCCAGGGGTATATATATATATATATTATATATATATATAACAAGGAGTTGCAGAAAAAACGGTATAAAACTATGCAAGCCAAACAGATAACGCCAAATCCACAAGTCAGGGCTCTTGGAATAATAATGTCGTCGGATGCAGAATTCAGAGAGCACTATAACATCAAAATATATATACACATACTTACTTTAGGTGCATACTTTAAGTGAGTTCGAACGACGGTTCAGGATCGACCTATGGTCGACCCCCCTGCAACATCCCGCCTCATTTGCGAGATTTGGTGAAGGAGGGAATTGCTGTCTGATCTCCTCCTGCACTCGTAGCCAGCCACACATGGCTGGTCTGGGACTTTGCACAGGAATCTGTCCAGCTGGTTCTTGAAGTTATTTAGGTCGGTGTGCTGGAGATTCCTCACTTCTTTTGATAGGACATTGAAAAGCTTAGGGCCTCGTATTCTGAGGGTATTTTCCATCCTCGTTTTCATGGCCCCTTGTCCCACTGCAGCTGGGACCCTACAAAATCTGCCTCTTCTCTCACTCCAGTTTGTTTCTATTTAATTTCTAAGGTTAGGGTAGGGACAGAGCCCTCAAGTATTTTCCATATGTATATTATTGTGTACCGCTCGCGCCTTCTTTCGAGAGAGTAGAGCTTCAGTGATTGTAGTCGAGACCAGTAGTCTTCACCTTCCGTTTCCTCTATCCTAGATGTAAAAGTCCTTTGTATAGCTTCAATGTTCGCAATGTCTCTCTTTCTGTGTGGGCTCGTGAGTACTGAGCAATACTCAATTATTGGTAGGACTAGACTCTTCCATAATTTGAGCATGATTTTTGCTTTTCTGCTGCGGAAGTTCCTCCAAATGATTCCCATTATTTTTCTAGCCGTTGTAATTTTGATGTTATAGTGCTCTCTGAATTCTGCATCCGACGACATTATTATTCCAAGAGCCCTGACTTGTGGATTTGGTGTTATCTGTTTGGCTTGCATAGTTTTATACCCTTTTTTCTGCAACTCCTTGTTATTACCATATCTTAGAAATTGGAATTTTTCTTCTTTGAACTTCATAATGTTTTCTTCTGCTCACTGGAATAATGTTTCAATGTCGTTTTGTAATCTTTCTATGTCACTTTCGTTCAATGTTTCCTTGCATATCTTTGTGTCATCTGCGAAACATGATACAATACTGTCATTGATATCTGCATCAATATTTGCAATCATTATTATGAACAGCAAGAGAGCTAGTACTGTCCCGTTGTGGGACAGAGCTCTCTACTTCCGAAACTTCCGATTTGACTCCATTTATCACCACTCTTTGTGTTCTTTGCGTCAAGAATTTAAATATCCATCTCCCAGCTTTCCAGTAATTCCTATATTCTTAAGTTTATGTGCTATAATTCCATGGTCAGTATAGATTACATCTGTGGTTTTTCCTCGACACAGTGTTTCCAATATTTTCTCCTGGTGGTTTAATAGCTGTGATAGGCATGATCTTCCAGCCCTGAAACCATGTTGATTTGGGTTGTATAAATTCTTTTCTTGTAGGTAGTAGGCAGAGATGGGCACGATCTTGATCTTCAAGATCAGATCGTGATCTTGAAGATCAAGATCGTGATTTGATCTTGAAGATCACTTTTATTATGGTGATCTTGATCTTGATCTAAGATCACTTTATTTCTTGTGATCTTGATCTTGAAGATCACTTTAGACTTCAAGATCACTTTTAATTTCAGATTCTTAAATATGCCGCTATGCGAATGTCATTTGTTTTTTGTCCAAGCGACATCTGGTGGCAACTTTGTTCAACACCGACTGTTTATGTTTTCTGTTAGTTGGGTGACTTGCGTCATGCGTGGGCTCATGGAAGGTGTAGTTGCTGTGGAATTTAGGCTCGTAAAAAGTGTAATTTCCCAAGGGAACCAAATATTCTAGGTTGTCACCAGAACAGTATTCAATATATTTAGATAACAATGTTGGTAATAAGGATCAATCTGTGCTATTGAACGGAAAATATTTTCAAATTGTCGAAAAAACTGGAAACAGTATCAAAGTTATTTGTATGCAGTGTACAAAGAAAACTACAATTCTGTCTGCTGGCCTCGACTCAACAAGCAATCTTCTGAGGCACCTCAGGGTTAGTACTACTTAGTAACTAAGTAGTAAGTAGCAACATTAACATAATGGTTCAAGTCATATTTTAAGTGACTGGTGCCATACAAGACTAATGCTACATTTACATAGACGTCCATTTGAATATATTGTGCACTTCAGATATTAATAGATTATGGACTAGTAACTACATTAAAAACTGCCGATATCCAACTATAATAAAACGCCAGGTGTATCTGTCTTTCTCTCTGTCTGATCCATGTCTGTAATTTCTCCTATTTAGTTACTGAAGGACGAAATTCGGCTTTCAATTTAACATAGGATAAAAATGCACTGATCATGGTGAAAATAATTTTAGTTAAAGATAACAAAATTTTAGAATCTTTTAAGTATTAATTTCAACTAGAAGTTTGATACTCTGATAAATATTATACAGGGTGTTCAAGAAGTCTCTCCGCATGATAATAATTTATTTTCTTGTGCAGAAACTACATTCGGATCTTTTGGGTGAATATGAATCTGAGAAGAAATCTCGCAAGCGTCCAGCTAAAGAAGAAGATGCCAGCGGCAGCAATGCTGGCCCTGCCAAAATTGCCAAGCAGTCAACACTAAGCATGTTCCACATTTCCAAGCAAAAACCAGGACCACCAATATGCAAGGATATCCTTGAAAAGAAGATTCTCTCGCTTGTGGCTAATGGGCTCCTACCATTGAGCGTAGTTGAACTACATGAATTTAAGGATCTTCTTTCATGTTAGTATAACTCAAATATTTTGCTATTTTTTCCATAGCTAATATCTGATTAAAATAATTAATCATATTATTTGTATGAACATTAGACTATCGCTAGCCTAGCTAAATATTTTGATATTTTTTCCATAGCTAATCTATTGTATTTGTTTTAATTTTTAAATATTTTTTTCAGACGTCAACCCGGCTGTTCAGGTGCCATCTAGACGCACCCTGGCTAGATCTCTTGCAACAACAACCAGTACAATGAAGGAAGACATACAAGCAAAACTGGCAGCAGTTGACCATGTGTGTGTTACATGCGACATATGGTCAACTAATCACCGCAGTTTCATGGGAGTCACTGCGCATTGGGTATGCTATTGATTTAGTGTATTATTTTTATATAATTGATAAATTGACCATTGGTGATAGACTGATAGTCTGATAGACTTATAGTATAATCTTTTCAATTATTCGACATGTGTTCCTCATTCATTAATTTGGTGAGTCTTCATTTTGCTGTGATTCACAGTAATTTCACACTAATTCACTGATTCTGTCATCTGTCATTGTGTCTGATTCACAGCAAAATGTGGAAGAGTCCATATTCACTGGCTGTGAATATGGACTCTTCCACATTTTGCTCTTATGGGATGGGTCACTGATGTGGTGGTATGGTAGGCGACTCATCGCTGAATTGCCTCCTTTATATCACATAGTTCTTCTCTTCAATGTTTGGTGGCGCAGTTTAGCTGGTGCGTGTCTAACCAATATTATTAAATTAAGCTTAAAAAAATGTTCATACAAACATTGATTTTATATTCTTACATTACAGATCAATGATGACTTGTCGCGAGGATCAGCTGCACTGGCATGCCGAAGATTTCGTGGAACACATAGCTTTGATAAAATTGCTGGAATATTGGACAGGATCAACTCGGAGCATGGTTTATCTCATAGAAAAGTTGTATCTACAGTCACCGACAATGCATCGAACATGGTGAAATGCTTTAAAGAGTTCGGTGTTCGTGTTCAGAATCGTACTGACGACATTGATGAAGATGATGCAGATGAAGATGATGATGAAAAAGATTCAGATGAAGAGGTTATCATCAGCAACTTTCCTGAACATTCAGGAGAGCATGGAGAGGAGTCAGTGAAACTATCATCCCATATTCGATGTGCCTCCCACACATTGAACTTGGTAGCAACAACTGATGCAGATAAAGGACTGAATTCACCTGGACTAAAGAAGATAAAGCATTCTGCAATGGGAAAATGTTCGGCGCTGTGGAATGCTGCTGGTAAACCCAAGTCAGCAGAAAAAATACAGGAAATAACTGGCGTCCAATTTAGGTACCCATACGTCACCCGATGGAACTCAATGTACGACTCATTAAGCCAAATATATAAACATAAGAACGACGTGAATGTAGCTCTTGAAGAACTGAATCTACCCATCCTCAAAGACAATGAATTGGAATTTATTTCAGAATATTTGTCTGTTCTAAAACCAATTGCAGCAGCCCTCAACAAATTACAGGCAGAGAAAGAATGCTACTACGGTTGTCTTCTTCCAACAGTCCTAGTGACTCAAGATGCCCTCGCAAGATTGGAGCCTATCCAACCAAACGACCTGCGCTTGAGACACTGCATGCCATTACTGGCAGCAGTCGTCTCTGGCTTCAATGCCAGATTTGGTCATTTTTTGTCGTTGAGCCCCGAGGTAACTGATGCCGTTTTGGCCTCAGTATCTCATCCGTATTTCAAACTTAGATGGATATCATTGTTGCAAGGGCCTAATTTCGGCGATCATGAAGCAATCAAGTCTCAAGTAAAAGACAAGCTGCAAATGGCTGTAAGAAATTGTAATTCTGACAGCAGTGGTAATAGTTCGGTGAACTCAGACTCATCATCTGAAGACGATTTCTTCAGAACTATGGACGGCTCATTCTCTGCTCCTAACAACAAGGAAGACTTGGAAGTCCTCAATTATTTGCAGGACACCAGTAAGGCACTCGACTCTTTAGATAGGTATCCTGCTGTAAAGAAGATCTTCAAGAGGTATAACACCACGCTACCTTCCTCTGCACCAGTGGAACGGTTGTTTTCGTTTGCTGGCATGGTTCATAGCCCCAAACGAAGTCGTCTCTCGGATGGTAACTTTGAACAATTGGTTTTGCTGAAAGCAAATGTTTACAGCGGTTGAACATTAAATTAACACTCTTAACTTGCGGTTTTTACCCTTATATTGTCAGTAATTGCGTACTGCAGTAAAACTGTAAAATTAAATTCTATGTAAAAAATGTTTACTTATATATGCTGACCATTCATTGATATGGGTTATGGACCTGGTGAAATGAGAATTGAGAAAAATAGAACTAAAAACTATATGTAGGTCATTTAATAGTTTTTTCTTTGCTGATAAGTTATGATAATACTAAGTTTTAAGTTTACCACCTGAAAAACTGAAAGGGGAATCGTCAATCCCCGTGGTTTAGATCAGGTGACATGGGTAGGATGGATGCAATGCTTGTATTGCCTCAGCCCTCAGGGGAGTATTAGGAGTGATACTTTTCAGGAGTGATTAACAAAATAATTTGTTTTTGTTTACTCTACAAGAGTACAACTTTTTTCAATTCATATAAAAGTGATCTTAAAAAGTGATCTTGAAAAGTGATCTTCAAGATCACGATCTTGATCTGGATCTTCAAGATCACATTTTTCTGGTGATCTGATCTTGATCTTCAAGATCACCAAAGTTGGTGATCTTGCCCATCTCTGGTAGTAGGTAGTTTCGCTTCTACTTATACGTTCAAAGCACTTTATAAGGTGTGAGGTGAGAGCTACCTGCCGGTAATTCTTGGTTATTGCTCTGTTACCACCTTTGAATAAAGGGGCAATGTTCGCGTTCTTTAATGGCAGTGAGATTTGTCCTGTGTCGAGTGATTTCCTCAATAGTAAGTATAGCGGTTTGGCAATACTCTCTTTACATTTCTTCAGAAATGTGGCACTCCATGTGTCTGATCCTGGTGCCGAATTGTCTCGCATCTGTGATAGAGCCTTAATTACATCTCCTTCCGAGAACTCTAAAGTCCATTAATAGTTTTGTGCCAGAATTTGTCCTTGGCTAATTTGTATCAATGTCAAAAAATTCATCTGCGTTTTCTACTTTCATCTCGGACTTAGGGGTGCTAAACACAGAGTTAAATTGTTCCTTAAGCAGTTCACTAATTTTTTGGTGGTCATTTGTGTGTTTGGCCTCCCCGTCTATCAACGGACCAATACTCTCTTTGCACTGCATTTTCCTTTTCGCAAAAGTATAGAAGTATTTTGGGTTATTTTTTATGCTTTCTGCTACCTTGTTTTCCTCCTCGTTTGTCTTATGTACGAATGTTTGCTTTAGGTCCATTTCTATTTTGCCTAGTTTCCTCTTTAGTTTGAGTCTCCTTGCATCAGTTTTGCTTCTGTAGAGATGTTTTACGGTTTGCTTCCTTTGTCTAAATAGTGTCCTGATTTTTCTCTCGAGCTTGCTACGTTTTCTCTTTTGTCTCTCAGGAACATGCTTTAGTAATATAGGTTTGATTTCAGACTCCATTATACCTAGTATTTGTTCTGGAGTCTTCTCGTGAAGTAATAATTCCCAATTTACCTCCTTTAAATCTTTATTTACACTTTCCCAATCTACTTTCTTTGAATTTATGTTTGAGCCTTCAGATATTCTTCCTGCCTTTCTGGGAAGCGTTTCCGGACCTCTGGGTGCTAACTTCAATTGTATATCGATTAGGTTATGGTCGGAGAAATTTGTGTGCGTTACCTTTTTATTTATTATTATCTCATTGTTATTTGTTAAAATTAAATCCAAAACGTTCTCTTTCCTAGTGGCTTTACAGATTTCCTGAGTAAGGACATAATGTTCCATCATATCTAATAGCATTACTGCTTGGGTCCTATCATCTATCTATCTATCATATATATATATATATATACAAGGTGGTGAAAATTTAGGTATACAGTAGTAATACAGTAGTAATAATATCTAACTGTATACCTACTTTTGCACCACCCTTTATATATGCTGTTTTCCCACAGTTATAATGAGTTATATTCGTATAGAGTTTACGGGGGTTTATATGACATCCTTTGTCAAAAATAAATATGGGGACATTCTATCCAGCGATAACTACAGACCTATTACAGACCACCTGATTCTCAAAATTAATTACTTGAGAAACTTTTGCTACGCCGACAAAATAATTATGAAGGGACGTCTTGGTTTTAAAAGGTCCCATTCGATTGACCTGTGTATTTATGCTTTGAAAAAGATTGTATTTAGATATACGGCCAGTAACTCAACTATTTATAGTTGTTGTTTTTTGGATATAAGCAAAGTATATGATGGAGTGAATCACAATATTCTATTTAATAAATTAGAAGACAGGAATGTTCTACCATATGTTTTAAATTTATTGAAGTTTTGGTACACACACACACACCAAACCTTTACTGTTAGATGGGGCAATGTATTGTCCGAATGTTTTGGTTCCTCATGCGGAGTTAGACAAGGCGCCTTACTTTCTCCTCTGCTGTTTAATATATATTGATGGATGAATTACTTCTCTTAATGAGGCAAGACTGGAATGCTGCATAGATGACGAGGATAAATAACGTGGTCTATGCCGATGATATGGTATTAATAAGCCCTTCGGTGAAAGGTCTGGATCATTTTATAAAAAATTGTTCACAGAACCATGGCATTAATTTTAATATTATTAAAACTAAAGTTATGCAATTCCATCCTAAAAGCTCAAACCAAACAGCTAATATTATTTTCAAAATGTGAGACGAACCAATAGAATAGGTACAGCAATTTAAGTATCACCAGCTCTTTGAGTGACGACTCAGACATAGGGAAACAATATCGAAGTTATTATGCTAAGGCAAACATGATTATAAGGAACTTCAAATTCTGTACAAGCGAAACTAAAAACATTCTTTTTCATACTTTCTATACTAATATTTATAGGCAGCATCTCTAAGTTAATTATAAAAAGGGGTCATGCAGAACCCTCAATTTGCTTCACAATTTGTGGTTACGAAACAACTACATATCTCTAAGGCGTGAAGCGAAAAGTGTAATAAAAAAGTCCAAGCGCGAATTTGAAATCTCCATAGCTCGTGACGGTAAAGAAAACCCCAAGCGATTCTTTCAATACATCAACAATAGAAATCCAGTAAAAAGTGTCTTGGGGCCGTTGAAAAATGTTAACGGAGATCTAGTTTCTGAAAACAAGGAAATGGCTACCTTGCTAAACGAATTCTTTACGTCAGTTTTTACTATAGAAGATGTAACGAATAACCCTACGGTCATAGACATAATACCTTTTGATAATGGTAATATTTTGGATAATATTGTGGTTAGTGAAGGGGAGGTAATGCGCTACATTGATAAAATGGAAACGTGTAAATCACCGGGGCCGGATTCCATATATCCCATTCAACTAAAAGTATTAAAAGATAGCATTGTTGTGCCGCTAACAAAGATTTTTAATGCGTCCATTTCTGAGGGGTGCGTACCAGATAATTTCAAGTTAGCAAACGTAACACCTATCTTTAAGAAAGGCGATAAAGGTGCGGTGGGAAATTATAGGCCAATCAGTTTAACGTCTGTTGTAGGTAAGCTACTGGAATCAATAATTAGGGATCGTATAGTCGAACACTTGGAATTGCATAACTTGGTTAGAAATACGCAGCATGGTTTTAGGCGAAATAAATCTTGCTTAACTAATCTTTTAGAATTTTTTCAAAGCGTGGTTGACGTTTACGATAGTCATCGGGCGGTTGATGTAGTGTATTTAGATTTTTAAAAAGCGTTTGACACCGTACTGCACAAAAGACTCATTGAAAAAACTAAAGCTCATGGAATCAGGGCTGTAGTAATAAATTGGATAGAAGAGTGGTTGAGAGGTAGGAAACAGAGGGTGGTCGTTGATGGAGCGGAGTCGTGTTGGGCTAATGTAGCAAGTGGCGTTCCTCAGGGTTCTGTATTGGGCCCCTTGTTTTTTCTTATATATATTGACGATTTAGATGTTGGCCTAGTCAGTACAGTTTCAAAGTTTGCGGATGACACGAAGCTGGGTGGTAGGGCTATTAATGACGAAGATAGAGGTAAAATCCAGAATGATCTGAATAAAATCGTTGATTGGTCAGTCACATGGCAAATGAGATTTAACGTCGATAAGTGCAAAGTTTTACATATAGGTTCGCATAACGGTAATTTTGCATACAGTATGTCAGGGAAGGAGTTAACAAGCGTAGAGCAGGAAAAAGATTTAGGAGTTATAGTCACTGGTGATTTAAAAGTAGCGAAACAAAGTACAGCAGCGGTCAATAAAGTGAACAAAGTGTTAGGTTTTATAGCTCGGAATTTTGAGTATTATAGGTCCTCTTTGTAAATCATTAGTTAGACCCCATTTGGAGTACGCGATCCAATTTTGGAATCTGCATATGCGCAAATATATAGGCAAAATCGAAAGAGTTCAAAGACTTAAGGAGTTAAAATTGACTACATTCGAGGCTATGAGGCTAAGGGGTAATCTAATCCAGGTTTTCAAAATTATGAATGGGTTCGATAACCTAGATAGAGATAGCTTTTTCGAAATATCTCAATATAATAGGACTAGAAATGACGGGTGTAAGTTGACAAGTAGAAGGCTCGAGACAGCAGTTGCCAAAAGGAAGAAGTAATTAGTAGCACGTCTATAAACATGTTTAAAAATCGATTAGACGCATATGTTGATAGATTGGGTATAGTTTAAGGTAGTAAAATTAAGGCTTTGTGGTTCGGAATCCACGTAAAATTGTAGGTCCCCTCCGTAACCACGGAGGACATGCACAATACACAATTACGAATACAGTTAGATAGACCAGCCATGAGTGGATCCTAGGGTCTATGTTGGTCTGAAACATTATAACATTATAACATATCCTATAGACTGCTGCCTAAGTTACCTCCAAGATGCTCAGCCTCTCAGATGTTCGCTAACCGCAACGTTCCGAGCCTCCATGAGGTAACAAGACGCGCTCAGTACAGTCTAATGCGAAGAATTAAAAACTCAGACAACCCAATTGTCCACGCTATTCATCAGTCTTGCTTTATGTCTTCTAGACTGTGAACCTCTTGATATGAAAGTGTTTGTCTATAACTCCACTTAACTCCCGCAATAGTCATTCCATTACACGTACTTTTGTATTTTTTATTTTCTTCTTTGTACTACTTTTGGAATGCTTTTATTTCAAATTTTATTATTCCTCGTTCCATTACGTGTATTATTGTTATTTCTTTATTACCTTAGTCCATTTCCGTCTTTTAATTTATTGTTTAATTAGTTGTATCGTTTATTACCTTAATGGATAGTGTACCTTTTTTATGGGATCTGTCTGCTGCCAATAAACATTATTACTGTCATTATCATTACCATCATTATCATTGGTATTGGTACTACGCGTACTTTTTATTTTTATTTCTCTTTTTCTTCTTCTTTTTGTAGTCTTATTTGTGGGTAGTTTTTATTATTACTCGTTTGAGTACGTATCTTATTTTTATTTCTCTTTTATTCATAATTCTTAATTTTTTGGAACTTATTATTTTTTGAGTTATCTTATCGTTTATTATCTTAAAGAATATTGTACTATTTTATAGGAGTTATATCCTGCCAATAACGCTTATCATTATCATATATATATATATACACACTTTTCATTAATTTCCCAGAGTTTGCTGCTTTTCATACAGCAAACTACAGCAAACTTTCTCTCTCCTCTCATCTACTTTAAAACGCATGGCGTGCATCTTCCACTCCATGATGTAAACCAGAATAACCCATTAACAACATCCCTTTCCTATAAATATATTTCCCTTTATATCCGTTGACTCGTTATGCAAAATTTTTTTCATGTCTTTCACACTTGATCGCATTCCACGAACATACTAAAAAAAATTTGAGCTTCAATTTAGCGAGCAAACCTCGTATATAATATATATAAAACCGCCATTTTGATTAAAATATTTTTTGAGATACGACAATTATAATTTTTTCCGCAATAAGTGAGATAAAGCGTATTGTCTAGCTTTTAAAAAAATAAAATTCCTTAATATTTTTCAATAAATTTTACTTCGTTATAAATTTTGTAAAAGAAGGTGTTTTTTTTTGTGTGTGTGTGTGTGTGGGGGGGGGTTAACATGAATACACATTACTATTTCCAGTTAGCTACATGGAGAAAAGTTTATTTTATCGGATATACACGATATATATACACGATATATACACGATATATCACGATAGCTCAGATATCTAAAACTAAAATCTTTTCTCTCGGAACTGGAATAAATATATAATTATATATATATATATATAATATATATTATATATATAAACTATGAATATTTATATATCTCTTCTTTTTTTTTTTGGCTCTGATAAATAATAACAATAAAATATGTGGTAATAAATAAACTGAATGCCATTAATTTTTTGCCTAAAAAGCTTCCATGCTTTCAATAGCGTATTCAGATTAGGATACTGTAAATATATTAATGTCATGTCATATATAATCTAAATTGTAGTGAGAAATATTGAAAAATATTTTAAAAATATTAAATAACTTTGTAAAAAGTTTTTATTTCTGAATCGAGTTTTCTAAGTTGAGGAATATTTACGAGAAGAAGTTTGGTGTCTGGTGGAGTTAACCAAGCTAACATAACTGTAATATTTACCATGAAGCAGCTACGTGAAAATATTTTCTGACAGTTCGGCAATTTCTACAAAGATTCGGTAATCTTTTTATAATTTTTTTTTCTTTCATCACTTTTGTTGTTATTATTTTTATAGTTAAAACTAAAATACTTGCATATATATATATATATATATATATATCCTAGGGGCACTCAATATATTTTGCCCCACCCTTTTTTCTTAGGTAAATAATAGGCCATGGGGCTGAAATGTCTTTTGGGCCGTAAGTTTGAAATTTCTGCGCTTCACATAACCGCATTTTTTCAGTTTGAACCTCCCCTCCTTGTATAAAACCGATGGTTAATGCAGTTTCGAAAATGGCGTCTAACAGTGATGTGTGTCGTAAACAGAGAGCTGTTATCGAGTTCTTAACCGCAGAGAAGGAAACAGTTGGAAATATTCACAAACGTCTCAAAACGTTTACGGAGATGCTGTGTTGATCGAAGCACACTTGGACGCTGGTCTAAACGTGTGAGATCATCGGAGAGAGGGAGAGCCAGCCTCGATGATGAGCCACGCAGCGGTCGCCCGGCATCGGCTGTGACATCTCACACTGTGCAACGTGCTAACAGCATCATTCGATCAAATCGGCGCGTCACATACAAGGAGCTATCACTGGAGCTAGGAATTAGTGAAGGAAGTGTGAATATGATAATTCAGCAACTGGGATACTCAAAAGTGTGTTCACGGTTTGTTCCTCGCCAACTGACTGAAGATCACAAAGCCCAAAGAAAAGAAATTGCTTCTGAGTCGTTCGTAAAAATTCCATGGATCTTACTGAAAAAGTGAATAATGTACGCACTGAAACCAACGATAGCCCAGCATTTGTAAACAATGAACAAACGTCCTATCGTTGGTTTCAGTGCGTACATTATTCAATTTTTCAGTAAGATCCATGGAACTATCTCTGATTCACATGTAAAAAATTCCATGGATCTTACTAAAATATTGAATAATGTACGCACTGAAACCAACGATAGATTAATCAGTTTTGACGTTTGTTCTTTGTTTACAAAAGTGCCGATTGACGATATGCTTGACTTTCTCTCCCGAGAATTGCATAAGTATGACCTGCCACTACCTGCACACATCGTTTTGGAACTCATTAAACTTTGCATCAAAGACTGTAAATTCACTTTCAATAGCGAGTATTATCAACAGGTTTTTGGGATGGCCATGGGTAATCCCTTGTCGCCCCTCCTCTCCAATATTTATGTGTTTTCGAAATTACTTACATTCCAAGAATCCTGGGGGTTGGCATCTCCCATGGTTGCGGTACAGCGACGATATTTTGTATATCTGGCCCATGAAGCGTGACCTGGATGACTTCCTCCTTCAGTTAAATGATCAAGTCCCCTCCATTAAGTTTACTTTAGAAGTGGAACAAGACAATTCAATCCCGTTTTTGGATGTGCGTGTACATAGGGAAAGCCCAGGTTTTAAGTTTAGTATCTATCGGAAAAAACAAACAATTTGTCCTACGTACACTTTTACTCCGGACATGACACCCCCATTAAGAAGGCCATATTTTCTTCAATATTTCTCCGCGCTCTTAGGATCGCTAGTACGGAATACATGGATGCCGAATTAGAAAAAATTAACGGTATTGGAAGTGATCTGTGCTACCCACCTGCGTTTATGGAATTTTGTCTTAACAAGGCAAAACGAACCTTCTATCGCGTGAATAATAACACTCGCGCTTTGTCAAAGAATATTTTAGTACTTCATTTTTCTAGGCTTTTTAGGTATTGCTAATGTACTTAAACTTTTGAATATTAGTGTAGTATTTTCATATAACAATATTGTGAAAAATATCAGTTAAAAATAGCCCTACCAATAATTCAGGCATTATCTATAAAATTGGTTGTAAACAATGTGATTCCTTTTGTATTGGACAGACCGGAAAGGATTTGCACACGCGTGTAAAACAGCATCAATATTCCGTTAGAACGGGACAGTCGTTCAGTGCCCTTTTTGTCCATTTGTCAGAGTTATCCCACTATATTGATTGGAATAATGCTTTAGTTTTGTTTCACTCTAGCAACATTGTTAATAGAAGTATTCTTGAGTCTGCTATTATTCAACTTACAAATAATTTTAACATGAGCCTGGGTCTTTTTCCACTTGATCCTGTTGTTTTGAATTCGTTCAGAACGGATTTAGACAAGAAGGGCGAAGTGCTAAACCTTTGATAGTTTTCCTTTATAAATTTGCATGCTCCTCTTACAACTTTTATTTTTCAATTTATTTTTTTTTTTTTTTTTGTGATCTATATATAATTAAGGCATTATCTATAAAATTGGTTGTAAACAATCCACTTGATCCTGTTGTTTTGAATTCGTTCAGAATGGATTTAGACAAGAAGGGCAAAGTGCTAAAATTGGTAGTTTTTCCTTACAAATTTGTATGCTCCTCCCACAATTTTTATTTCTATATTTATTATTATTATTATATTATATAATATTTTTTTTTTGTGACCTCTATATATATATATATATATATGTTAACCACTCCGTCTATGGCCTTTGCGGTTCGAAGTTGACGGGGGTTCTGGTTAGGTGGCAGCAACGGATTTGTTACTCTGGAGTAGCTGGTACCGTAGGGAATCGCAGTAGTTTATCTTATACTACTTTCCGATTTCTTCTTGTAGTGGATCAGAGGATTCTGTGAGGCTTACTAAATTCTCTGAAGGTTCCCCGATTCTTCTTGTAGCGTATCGGGAAGTTATTTTCCTCTATTTTAAGACTAAGTTCTCTGAAGAAAAGCTCGAAGGAGAAGACAAAGATATTCTCTTATTGTAGTTTACTGCTAAAATGTTACAGGTAATGCTCAGCCTCTAAGTCAGATCAGACAATCAGAATGAACATTGGAGAAATTTTACTGGTTTATATATTGAAATTTTTAATGATATCATTATTATTTAATGCTGATATGTTCTTGGTTTTTTATTCTCAATAGGCTGATTTATTTTGCAAAATATTTAAAGATAAGGTAAATATTTTAGCTGCAGCAATGTCTAGACTGATAAGCAAGATAGTTGTAGATGAAGCCATATTTTTGTTTTAAACTGCATATTGACAGATTTAGGTAAAGAAACAATAGTAATAGTAAATAATAAATAGTAAATAGCATAAACACTGTACGAAAGCGAGGTTGAGGGATAGTAGAAGTTATTAATGAGAGTTAAAAGCCTGAAAAAGAACAAACAAACACATACATACATACATACACACATACATACATACATACATACACACATACATACATACATACATAAGGCTATGTCATGGCCAGTGTCGTAACACCACTTCTCGTAGATAATTATCGAAGTTAAGCGACAATGGGTCTGCAGGGTAGTTGGATGGGAGACCGTCCTCTTCGTCTAGCTGTAGGTTCCCTCCATCGTATGAGTTAGGTGTTGCGAAGGAAGTTAAACAATCCCATCATTGCATACACTACATAATATATACATATATAAACAGGGTGTTCCATAAGTCCGGTGTTTCAAATTAAATTTACAAAAGTAATGAATTAGAACTAAAACAAATGTTCAAATTAATGTCTTGTTTTGGAGCCCTTTTTTTTTGTTGTTGTTGCAGGTAGAATAACACGCAATGGCTAATATGGGAGTGAGGTACACTGGTGAGGAAAATGCCTCCGATGATGTTGCAGGTAGAATAACACCCAATGGCTAATATGGGAGTGAGCTACACTGGTGAGGAAAAGGCTTCCGGTGAGACCGGACTTATGGGACACCCTGTAGATATATATATATATGCGATCTATCTTTAGAGTCTGAATTAATAATAAGTCAACATACGACCATAGAAAGGTAGCATTCCATTAATACTTTTCTTGGTATAAAAATTTTCAGTATTTATGAAGGAAACCTTTCAAGTTTTCCTTTTTTTAATTTATTTATTATTAATTGAAGAAAAAAAATTTTTTATAACTTTAGAAAGTTATTTTACAAGGCAATATTTTTCTTTCAACTTACTTTTTTTTATATATTTATTAGTCTCTCTCTCTCTCTCTCTCTCTCTCTCTCTTCATATATATATATATACGTATAATGTTTGAAAATGTTCCCAGAGTAATAGCATATATTTGTTTATATATATATTTATATTAAAAAATCAGTTTAAAAAAAACGGTTAAGGACTGCCCCAAATTTGTCTTTGAAGTGGGGAGGGCGAGTGTAGTTACGAAGCCGCCACACGTAATGTATTTGGCCTGACCCAGTTCCCCTTTTAAAGGGAGATTTATTTTTTCCGGTTAGTGGGAAGGACTTAAAACGGAATAACCAACCAACCAGTTTAAGAAGAAATTTGCAAACATTATCCGTTTCTCAGTTAAACAGTTTCACTCACGTTCGTAAATTATCACCTCAAAATTGAGCATTCGCTACTTACGAATGTTCACCTCTCTATTTAAAATAATTTCTGTCTTGTTTTCACAACGGAACTTACAGTTTTGGGAAAAAAAAAACTCCTAGGAACATGAAATTTCTGGAAAGTATAAAAAAAATTGCTTATTGGTAATGAACGTGTGTTTCCACTGATATTTTATTATTTTTTGGTGGCAATGATATTAACTTTCAAAAACAAAATTCTATCAATATTTTTGTTTTCTCTGCAAACTTTTTTCAGAAACTGTAATATTGCAGGGGCTCCTCCAGGATTTGGGTGAGGGGGGTGGCTGGTATGAAAATCTGACTCAAATAGCTTCTAAAGAACGTTTTCTGGCGTCTATTTCGGTCATTGATGAGCACACATTTTGCCATGCTTTCAAAGAACGTAAGATAATGTCTTTTTGTACATAAAAATGTTCTTTTGTACATAAAAATTTCCGTTACAAAAAGTTATCATTGTGAAAAAAGTAAATTTCCTAAGACAAGAGGGGGGGGCTATTCACCTCAGCCACCCCTCCCTGGAGGAGCCTCTGTATTGTGCATATATCCTTACGGAATATTATTATTATTATTATCATCATTATTATTATTATTATTATTAAAGTCATCCAATAGGAGACCACGTTTCATTTCTTTCAAACGCTGACCAATCAGAGGAGATAAAATATTTTTACACCTTATATTCGATACAATTTCGTTAAATTATATATATATATATAACTTATACAGGTTACGTACCCACACATGCATACACATTTCATTATATACCCTTTATTTTGTCAGTTATACCACCAAGCAGGATCATCTGGTATCTTTCTGCATTTTGCTATTCCTTCTTTTCGTTGCTTCGCCAAATAATTAACTCCACCACGTTTTTTATGTCAGTTTTTTATTTGTTTATTTTGTTATATCTGTCTACTCTATGCTTACAATCCGTGTTCTATTCTGCTGTGGCACTCCTGTGCCACATTCAGTCATGCCACTCTACAGCAATCAGCTTTATTTTACGATCAGAGAGAGCATTCAGTCTGTTTGCATTCACTGCTCGAACAGATTTCGTATATCAAACCCAACCTAATCATCCATTTCTCACTTCCTCACTTCTATTTACTCATCTCCTCCTCCTCCTTCCTTCTCCTTCCTTCTTCTCCTACTACTACTACTACTACTACTACTACTACTACTACTACTGGGAGTATTAATAATAATAATGATGATGATAATGATAGAAATAATAATGATACGGAAAGCGTAACTGAATATGAAATGTGGAAAAACTTTTAGAGAATGTTCTGAATTGTAATATGATCCTAAAATGATGCAAATAAGTAAGACTAATTTTGATATGCCCATCTATATATATATATATATTTGGTTTGCTTCCGCCCGAATTGTTCATTCTGACGAAGTTCAAGCTTTCCACTCCACCTTAGACCTACAGTTTAACGTGGAATCCGAATCACACCCCACCACCAGCTCAGCGTTTTAACCACTAGGCTACCCACGGTACCCATTTATCTCATCGGGTCTCGATCCCGGGTCCGGTGGATTCATAGTCAGTGACGCTAACCACTACACCACCGAGGCGCAGATATATCATACAATGAATAGAATTCGATTTGGAAGTTGTTAAATGTGAATAAATAGAGAAAGTGTTACTTTCAATTAAATAACTCTCTCTCTCTCTCTCTCTCTCTCTCTTCTCCATGTGTATATATATATATATATATATGTAAAATTTTCCATATAAAAATCGATGTCCTCATAAAAGTATCAATATTTGACTATCGTATATAAAGTTTATTTAATTCAGATTAAAATAATTATTTACTCCTTCCCAATCCTCGTATTTGGATTGGAAATCAGTCCGGATTCTGTTTTGATAAGCTTAACATGAGCAAACGAATCTGGGCGACGTCTCCAGACGGATGTCATAATCCAGAAAAATTATTGTGTACATATGACGTGAGCAGACTATTATGAGAGAGATACAGTGTGCAATCTTTAGCTGTGGAAAGTTTGTAGTTTGTAATTGTGTGGAACTTGCGGTTATGCGTAACTTGTAACTCTGTGTAGATGCGTGTAATTATGTGGAACTTACGGTTGTGTAACTTGTGACTCTGTGTAGCTGCGTGTAATTATGTGGAACGTGTAGCTCTGCGTGTAAATTGTTTAAGTGTGTGAAATATAATGAAAGTGAGTGTAATCTGTAGGTGTATTTAGTCTGTTAAATATATATAATCCGTGAGCGTTAATAACACAGGTCTACAAATTAAAACTTGTAAAATGGGGTTTATGTTCTAATATGTGATCTTCCGTAAGTTTGCTACACTGATTTCAAAAGGACATCCAATTTCTCGTAACACGTAAGGGAAAAAAGCAAAAGGAAAACACGTTTTTCCTTACCTTCTACGATGTATTTCATATATCCAAATAACAACTTGCGTACATTTTCATCAAAAAATGGACAAAACTCAAAGTGAAGAAAATGGAGGACTATTAATACAATACAATACAAATGTGACAGATTATACTAGAAATATGGGTAACGAAAGTGGTTGCCAACTTTGTCATGATGAACAATGCGATATCATTTTTGTCTATTTCATTCCGAAACGGAAAAAAACAGTTTGACGTTTTGCGAAAAATCTGTGCGTAATGGAGAAAAAAAGATATAATTTTTGAATTCAGCATGCATTAATTACTACAGAACACATATAATTAGCCAGCCCCAAAACCATTGTAGGTCTGTATAATCTGTAGGTGTGTGAATCGTTTTTGGTGTGTGTGTGTGTGTGTAACTTGTAGCTGTGTGCTTATAACAGACAATTGTCCATTAACAGACAATATCTCTTCAGGAGGAGAATCTTGCATGCTGAATATCTGTAACATAAAATAAACACAAACTGAAACATAACATAAACTGCACAAAATATTAAACTTTATTTCTAAACATTATTTCTTTTAAACATAAAACATAAAACCTATGTAGTAAACACATTTTTTACACAATTTAAATCTTAAACCCATAAACAAAATAGGATTTTCATACTATTTTTTAATTAATATATTCTGTGCCTTTGTAAACAAATGACAAAATGTGTTATGCGAGCCAAAATAAATGAGGTTAACCATAAAATCATTTAATTTAAATTACAAAGGTTTTGTTCCATTTAGCAATTTAGTGAAGTTGGTGAGACAAATAACGTACGTGTGTGTGGTGTATGAGAGAGAGAGAGAGAGAGAATCAAGCTCTGATCATTAAAATTCACATTTATTACTAAGGAAATATACTATTGCAAATCATAAAATATGAGAATAATATAAAAAATAATAAAACAAGAATATAAAAAGAATATAAAAATAATAATATATTGTATACAAAAGTTTTATATATATATATATACACACAGTACATTACTGCATATAATAATAATAATAATATCATATTTTTAAATAAATAAATAAATAAATTAATTAATTAATAAATTTCCTGTAAGTATAAAATAAAATCTCAGGTATGTACAAAATACCTGAAATTACAGAAAGCTTTTTAAAAAACAACACCTGCAATAAAAACAAAAAAAAATTAAAAATTACCAAAATACAATTTGGCAATTTCCCATCTTCGGTTTAATTAAGTGCCCGACGGTAATCAACACGAGAGAACCATTTGTACTTTTTGCTCCCAAACAGGTGACTTACAAATGTCTATTTAACACCTGTTATTTCAAATTCTCAATAGACAAATGTTTAAACATTAAGATGAAAGATATAGCAGGTGTCTGGTGGTCAGTGAGTTGGATTCGCTATTTTTTTTTTTTTTTAGCTCGTTTCAATTAAGGAAGATGAAACAAAGCTCGTTGTCTTGTCTACCAAATAGACGAACGTTGGTTCAGTAGATTGTATTAACGAGTTTATATTCTCTGTTCAAGCAGAATCGGACGAGAAGTTTAACTCAATTTAGCCGACTTGGATTTTGCCATTTTGCCCTAACATTGATTACTTCTCCGTGTGGCCTAATTTTATTAGGATTATATATATATATATATATACTTTCTGCAGTAATATATACGGAGAGTAACTGTGGGTGAATTATAAAAAAGGTTCTGGCAGAACCCTAAATTTGCTGTACAACAGGTCTTTTAGACTCTTACATAAATTACCCCCGAGATGCTCAGCTTCGCAAATGTTTGCTACCCGCAATGTCCCGAGCTTCCCGGAGGTAACAAAACGTGCTCAACACAGTCCAATGCAAAGAATTAAAAAATCAACCAACCCGATCATCCAAGCTATCCATGAGTCCTGCCATTCATCCTCTAAGCCAGCGTTTCTTAACCTGGGGTGCTAGCACCCCCAGGGGGTCCTGAAATCGATTTTAGGGGGTGCTGGAAAAGGGCTTCTGTCATGTGCAGTATGGATACGTTAGGTCCGTTAACCAAACTCCTTCACAAACTCCTAATCTTTTCTATTTTATTAACAGATATTATTGTATGAGAATTTGAATATATATTTAATTACGAAAGATTTATTGCACGTTTACATTATCACCATTAATATTAAGAAGGAAGACGTTGACTCTGTGTCACAAGAAATTTACTTTTTTTGCATGATTCTGACCCCAAGATTAGGGGGTAAGTAATTCTCCTTGATTGTTATTCTTAGCATTTCTTTTGGCCGCTTGATCTATTGTTATATTCAAGAACAAGTATTTTATTATATTGTTATATTTAAGAAAGTATTTAGGTTTGAATTTGTAAATATAATTCTTTGTGTGTCTTGTCTTAATATCGTTTTAAAATGTTCCTTGTTTATTTTTTACTCTAAATGCGCTGCTTTTAAATGTATGTTCACTTTGCTTTAACTTCATATCTTTTTATTCAAAATATTATTGGTCAACTATAAATTGTACTCATATTCGTATTTGCTACTAACTTTTGCTAACTTTTTGCTACTAACCAGGTGAAGGGAGTGCTGAACTGCCTAGACCTAACTACAGGGGGTGCTGCTGTCGAAAAAGGTTAAGAAACGCTGCTCTAAGCTATGGACTTCTTGGTACGAAAACGTCTGTCTGTAGCTCCACTTAACTTCGACATTACAGTATTATTTCTAATCAGGTGTATATATTTCTATCCTTAGTATATGAACTGTCATTGTATTAATAATATTTGTCATAAGGACTATAGTCTGCCAATAAACCTTTTCATTTTCATATATATATATATATAGATATATACAGTATATATATATATATATATATATATATATATATATATATATATATAAGATGCAAATCCACAAGAAAAAAGAAAAAATTATTCCAAGGCCTTTCGGGTATTCAGCAGTACACCTCGTGATTCCCTGACGAGGTGTACTGCTGAATACACGAAAGACCTTGGAATAGTTTTTCTTTTTCCTTGTGGGTTTGCATCATTCATTCATTTCACGTGTTTAATTGTGAAATTCATCCCATATATATAATATATATATATATATATATATATATATATAATAACGTGAAATTATCCGAAAGCATCTGTCAAATGGACATAGTTTACTTCAACATGTCTGCCAATTGTATTCAAGAAACTTGTGCAAATCTAAAGAAATTAATGAAAACATGTTAAATTTTACAGTGTCATGAAGACTGCCATTCAGTGCCATATTTATGGGTATGTGTACCGTATTTACCATATTTATGGGTATGTGTACCGTATTTACCATATTTATGGATATGTGATATTAAACCATACAGAATCCATGGTGACGTAGCAACAGTGAGAAATTAATTTTTTACAAGGAGTATATGACATTACAAATATGGTAATATCATGTTTATTTTAGTCCATATAGGCCTACATGGTGTTTATGCCGAGCTATAAGGAGTGAACTTATAATGCTATGTTATAGATTAGGTTAGGTTAGGTTAGGATAACAAGAGTGTATATATATATATATATATATATATATATATATATATATTAACTTTGAATATGTTTTGCGTAAGGGTAGCTCTCATTTGTTAGTTTTCTTTCCCCTCGGAGTGTCCTTTCTCCTTCTTTCCCCTTCTTCATTCTCTCCCCTTTTTCCAATTCCTTTTCTTTATTTCGTCTTTTGTTTCATATTACACTCCCCCTTCCATCCCCCTTAATAAATTTAAAAAGAGAATTACAGGACAAGAAAACACACACACACACACACACACACACACATATTTTATTTAATTTATGAGCTCCATTTCTTAATTAAAGCAAACTAACCTAACCCTACCTAACCTAATCCAACGTCACCTAGATACGACTAATAGTTTTTGAGATATATGAAGTTTTTTTTTAAATTGGAAAGTGTACCTCATAACATTTATAGCGTACGAGTAAATATTGTGAGGTAACGGGAAATACCTGGCAAAGAATAAGGAAACTTCTGAACTACAGCGTTTCTTCGAGAAAACAACCTCGTAAATAGAGGAAAAATAACACACACACACACACACATGCGCGCGCGCGTGTGTGTGGGAATATTACATTTTAAACCCACAAATGGAAACTGGAATACAATTTTGTCGAGATGGTTTTCGAATAAGACTTGGTCGAATTTTATTATTTACAAAACTTCTAAATAAAGATTATATAGTTAAGTTACGTTAGGCGCGGTTAGGTTAGGTTACATTATGTTCAGTTATGTTAGGTTAAATTAGTTTTGGTTAGGTCAAATTTGGTTGAGTTTGGTCAGGCTAGAATTCACGGGTTTTCAACCGGTGGGTTACCCCAAAGGGGTAATTTGGGGCATCCAGTAGGGTAATGGAAGCCATACATATTTTATTTAAAAATGGTGTTTAAAGACAATTGTATGATTATAAACTATTTCTTTAACTCGTGGTTAATTTACGTGTCATTAGGGGTAACGGGGTGAGCGCCAATGCTTCAGGTGGGTAATGGCAGTAAATGGGTTGAGAATCCCTGGGTTAGATCATTGTTTTGAAATAAAAAATAAAATATTATTAACGTCTCGAGAATTTGGTCTGAAGATGAAAGGTTCTTTGCGTTTCATAAGTCCCATGCATGTGTGTGTGCGTGCGCGCAGCGCCGCGCGATAAACAAAGGAACCATTCATTTTGTCAGCACAAATCCCAAACAATAATTTAATCAATTATTTTAAATGTACGTCACAATTATCGCCACTGGCGTCCCTTAAATTATTTGTGTAAAGCCATATCGAGAACTTCTTTCGTAAATCTAGTCTATTTTCCCTTTGTATATATATAAATATATGTTACTCACGTGTTATCCGTGATTCACTTAACCGTAAATCGAGTTCACCGTGATTTACTAATTGTAACCATTGTGCGCTTATCTATGATCATGACACCGAATAATAGCTGTGTAAATGGTAGTACGCGAAGTGCGAGACCAGTCAGTCATGGCTGGCAGCAGCAGCAGCTGCTGCACCACCTACCACCGGCGGGGTATATACTGAGATAACCGTGAAATAGTGTCGGGTTATCCGTGAACATGGACTGCCCTTTAATCACGAATAACCGAGTGAGTAATACATATATAAATATATATATATACACAGTACATGTACAGAGGCGGATTTACGTATAGGCAGAGTAGGCACCTTCCTAGGGCGGCAAATTTTGAGGGACGGCAAATTTTTTCATATTTCAACCTAAACAGGGCAAAGAAAACAAAACTAGAAAATAAGTTATAAGCACTAACAAATTAAATGGATCCACAAATAAGTTTTAAAATAAAATAGAACAGCAGCCTCTAATAGCAAACTAGCGATATCAAATAACACAACTACGTATAAGCCATTGTGGTAACAATTTCCTTTCCTAGAGCCGGCAAAATGCTAAGTACGCCTCTGTGTGTATATATACGTAAAATTCTTCCAAGAAATTAATTTTCAAAGACAAAAAAAATCCTCACCGTCTTTCTTGTAAAGTAAACTCCGATGAATGAGGAAGAATTGCTCTTCATAGTTCGTTACTGAGCAAACAACATTACTGGCAAATTATTATTAAACACTTTTCTGAAACGAAACCTCTCTCTCTCTCTCTTCTCCTCTCTCTCTCTTCTCTCTCTCTCTCTCTCTCTCTGCCGAACTTAATACGTTAAAGGTATGGAAAAGAAAAATACTTCATAATAAGTATATGTAAATTTATGCAAATGTGTTTAATTGCGACTTTGCCTTTTCTCGTGGGCTTAATGAATGCCTCCTCTTACCAGGTTTTTCTTACCTTAATGAAGGCAAGAAGAGAAGAATTGGCATATATTAAGGAATTTATGAATCGATATTGTTATGTGGAGTATACACGAAATAAATGCAAATATACAACCAAAGTTAAATGTGGTTACAAAGAGAGAGAGAGAGAGAGAGAGAGAGAGAGAGAGAGAGAGAGAGAGAGAGAGAGAGAGTGTTAATAAAACGCATACAACAAAATAGTATTTTACTTATTTTAGGTTAAATTTTAGGTTTAGGTTTAGGTTTAAGTCAGGTTAGGTTCGGTCTCACTTATTATAAATGAGTCTCAGTCAGACTCATTATTATCATTATTACCTAGATATTCCTGAAGTTTCAAAAATCAAAGTTAATATCAGGTTTGACTTCCTCCTAAGTTTCTTGAGGAAAAGTAGGAAGTAGGAAGTTGTATGTAGGTGAGGAGCGAATTCCCATATGTCTATTTTCACAAGTCCCTCATGAAGTAATTAATCCCTATATTTTGTCCCTCTTTAATGTCTTATTCTCGTCCCTAAATTCGCTTCTCTCGTCAATTTACTCTATTTTATAAGGTAATGGGTAAAGAAGTTTACATAAACCTGATAAACCTGGAAAAAGTTCCGTGAGTCGATCTCTCTTCACACGAGGGTGAACCTGATGGCTCCACCTTCAAGCGGGCCTAATGGGGAGCAAGTTGCTTTTTTGCCATTTCTATCGCACATAGCCAGACACGCTCGGCTCATCTGGTACAATCCTGTGCCAGGCACTTAGTTTCTTTTTGAAAATTTCAACTTTGACCCCTGTGACGTTCCTGAGGTTCTTTGGAAGCTGGTTAAAAAATCTTGGCCCCTGACAACCAAGCTATTTTCCTTCAGTATTGAGGATGTCCCTTGTGGCGTATTTAGTATGGAAACACTACATATTCTACCTTTCCTATTTTCCAGTGTTGTTTGGATGTTAATTGGGTTTAGTGTGAGATTAGGTACCAGTTTTTCGATCATTTTCCACATGTAAATTATGGTCATCTCTCTCTCTTCTTTCCAGCGAATACAGACTTAATTTACGTAATCTTTCCCAGTAGTTCTTTGCAGCCATCAATCTTGGCTGTGAAATTCATTTGGACTTCTTCTAGTTTATTGATTTCTTTTTTTTGTATGGGGACGTCAAGACTGAGCAGTATTCAAGTTTTGGTAAGATCAGTGTTTTCAGCAGGAGAATCATTACCTTCCCGTCCCTTCTTTTGAGGGTTCTCAGTATCTGTTCCGTAACTCTTTTTGTTTTGTTTATCGCTATTTGATTCTGTGTTCAAATTTTGCATAATCGGTCATTATTACCCCTAAATCTTTTGCTTTCGTGATTCTCTGAATGTCCTGTCTATCTGGGGCATAGTATGCTGTCTGTTTAGGTTCTTCATTTCTTCCATATCTCAAACGCTGAAATTTTCCGGTGTTAAAATTCATGTTAGTGTCTTCTGACCACTTGTATATTCTGTTTGTGTTCCTCTCTAGGGCTTCCACCTCTTCTGCATTGTCGATTTTTTTGTTGATCTTTGTATCGTCAGCAAAGGATGTTACTATACTGTTATCGTCTACTTCATTGTCTATGTCTGATAGCATGATAATGAATAGGAGCAGGATTAATACTGTTCCTTGTGGTGTACCTTGCATTTTTACGGCTTGCTACCGTTCCTTGAGGAAGATGTAGATCCATTTTCCCACTTTGCCTGTTATTCCCATATGCTTCATTTTATGTGCTATTATGTCATGATCACACTTATCGAACGCTTTAGCAAAATCTGTGTATATTACATCGTAGTTATTGCTCTCAAGTGCGTCTATGATATTGTTATAGTGCTCTATAAATTGTGATAGGCATGATCTTCCTGGTCGGAATCCGTGTTGGTTCTCAGTGAATCTTTCCTGTCTCCAAAAAGTCATATATTTTCTCCTTGACTATTCTTTCAAATATTTTGGTGAGATGTGATGTTAGTGACACCGGTCTATAGTCCTTTTCTTGAGACCAATTGCCCACCCTTTACATATGGGAACAAGTTCGGTCTTTTTAGTATGTTCGGCATTTCCCCCATGTCCAGGGATCTTCTCCATATCCAATAAAGGGGTATAGCTATTTCCTTCTTACAGCTTTTAATCATTTCAACCAACAAGACATTAAGACATTTTATTTGCCCGGCTTTGCAGTTGAATGTGATTTCATTTGTCCTATAGCTTTCGCTGTCTTCTGCAGTAAATTAAAAATCAGTGATACATTCTCCATTTACTTCCTCTTCAAAAAAGGTATGTCTGTCAGGTACTGCTTTGTCTCTATTTGGGGTACTAAAAGCTGATTCATTTTGAACCCTCATTATTTCAGATATTTCTCTTTCTGAATGACCTTTAATTAGGGCTTGTATTTCCTTGTCTGTACTTCCCAATTTTACTTGTATCACGTTTTTGGTGTTGTTGTCCGTGCAATTAATTAACTTCGTGATTACTCTCCTTCTCTTGCGGAATAATGTTCGTTTTTGCTTCTCGAAATAGTTCCTCTTTCCCTTTGGATGTATTTTCGGAATATATTTTTCTAAGATTTTCAGTCTTTTTTTCCAAAGCTATTAGCATTTCCTCGGTTGTTTAATCCTCTAAGACTGTTTTCCACTCTATCTGTGCCATGTGGGATCTGATTTCTTTCCAATTTATAGTCTTAGAGTTCAGATTAAAAATCTCAAATTTCTCACGTATGTATATAACACAGCCACCCTTTCGTTTTTTTGTTCTGTCAGCGCATAGTATGTTGTAACCATCAATTTTTATGTTTTATCTATGCAGTATTCGCAGTGTTCCCAATATCCTTGGCAGTCTTTAAGATGTGTTTCTGTGAGACATGCGATGTCATTCCTTGTTTCTTCCGTAAATCCTTGCAGGTATGGAACTGTGTTTATCGTGTGATTCGGTCTTAGCCCTTGAATATATTTATGTTTCCTATTTTGCGTTGACCTCCGAAATTCAATTTCCTTCAATGTCGCGTGTTTTGTATTCCCATGATCCTTCAAGAAAACTCCATTTCCGGTTACCTGTTCTGGTAGTTTCTTGCTTGGTAATGGATCGGCTTGGAAGTTCTCAACTGTGTCGACTGTATGTGCTGAATGAGACTTAGTAGACGTATGGTGTCTGCGATGTCGAGAAAATTTGCTCCTTGGTTTGTATTCATAGGTTTCTTACCGTTCCCCTATTGTCCCTCGAGTTTGTTGAGGTGATGATAGTAGCATTTCGTACCATATATGCAGATCCCCCTGCCTTGCATAGTACTTGCAAATGATGGGATGATAAAATTTGCAGCTGTCGCCAAATTTACAGTAACCGTTATTATAATAGAAATTGCACATGGTGGGGGTACTCATACGAGTATACATACTGTCCTTCCTTATATTTGTAAAAGCCCTGCGCATAGTATATGCATACAGTTCTTTCCACATTATCACTCGGGGCCTTTGTTTTTGTTATTTGTTTCATTTCCTTTTCCGGAGATAACCTCAGTCTGTTTTCATAATTTCCCACTTGTTTTTCGCTATTTACTCTATTCATTCTGGTCTTCTTCAAATGATCTGTGTGTGTTTCTTTTTAGTGCTTTTGTTAAGATAATTTTTCGCCCTCTTTGTATGTCGATATTCCAACGCAAGGGCGGATCTAGACATTTCAGTGAGGGGGGGGTGATCCAAAAAAAGGGCACCCCCCTAAAATAAAAAAGGCACAGTACTAAAAAATTTTCTTTAAACAGACCACCAATGAGCGAGCGTAAAATCAATTATATTGTTTTATTAGATCAGTCTCATTCAAATATGATACAAAATAAAAATCTAATTTGGGTACAACAGTTATCACAGAAAAGAACTATCAGAATAAGATGAAGATAAAAATAGTGATATGGCTGCACAAGTACTAAGGCCACCTATGAAAACCATTACAACTACAAATTTGGAAGTACGATGTATATGGATAAAGACTCAAAATAGAATTTGAATAAATTAAATTGCCATGATTTATTCATTATTTTCAACAAAATTTGTTTTCAGAGGTATACAGATCATTCAAATAGGGCACTTGCAAGAAATTGAGGGGGCTCCGGACATTACCGACTCCCCCCACCCACTTAGATTCGCCCTTACAACGTCATAACATGTTTGTACAGTATCTGCTTCACTTTTCTTCGTCTCCTTTCCTGTTTCTTTCTGCTCATCATTTATATCCTCTTCTTTCGCTGTTTCCTCAGTATCTCTTTCAGTTTTATAAACCGTAAACGAATAAATTGAAGACTATAAACGGGTATATAAACGGGTATTCCGTTTTTATAAACGTCAGTTGGGAAAATCCACGATTATACTCACGATTCAGTCGCTGGTAGCCCCAGCGAATATATTAGCGATACTCTGGGGCTACCAGCGAGTGAATCACCCTGTATAACTGAGGGGGTTTTACCAATATATAGCAGATCTACCTTTTTAACGATAAATAAATAAATAGATAAATAAATAGATAAATATTTAGTTCCTAAATTTTAAATATTTAAAAAAAATAGAAATTTCAGTAAATTGATAAGATTTATTCCTAGAAAATTATTATAAAAATTAATACTAAACATCTAAATCAGACCATATTTAAATTTATCAAACAAAAAGTCAGTAACATTGAATAAGAAGGGTCTATTAATATATTGTATACCCTTATTTTAAGGTTGAATTACTTAAATTAAATCAAATTATTTCAAATCAAAATATCTAAAAATTTAAAATAAAATATATAAGAAAAGAAAATGAGAGAATATAAATAAACAGGAAAATAAGTAAATAAAATCTCAGCATAACAAGAGTTAAAATGAGACATAGTTAAAAAACATTATAAAAATATAATCAAAGTTAGTCATTTAAAGTTTCATTTAAAAGAAATAGATCAGAGTGTAAAAACTAAAAACAATTCAAAGATATATATATATATATAATATATATATATATATATATATATATATATAAGTATATTAAAACCAGGTGTTTAATTAAAATTATTAAATGAACGCAGTATATATTAAAATAAATTCATAAATGAATAATAAATAATTTCTTAAGGTGATTAAAACTAGTCAAGGCTTGAATATGTAATGCAAACGTGTGATTTACATTTAACAAGAAAGATCAAGATTAAATTCACGGATAAAGGATCGAAAGAAAAGGATCGAAAGAAAAGGATCAAAACTAAATACACGGATAAAGGATCGAAAGGAAAGGATCGAAACTAAATACACAGATAAATGACCGAAAGGAAAGGATCGAAACTAAATACACAGATAAATGACCGAAAGGAAAGGGCATCAAAACTAAATACACAGATAAAGGATCGAAAGGAAAGGACATCAAAACTAAATACACAGATAAAGGATCGAAAGGAAACGACATCAAAACTAAATACACAGATAAAGGATCGAAAGGAAAGGATCGGAACTAAATACACAGATAAAGGATTGAAAGGAAAGGATCGGAACTAAATACACAGATAAAGGATCGAAAGGAAACGACATCAAAACTAAATACACAGATAAAGGATCGAAAGGAAAGGACATCGGAACTAAATACACCGATAAAGGATCGAAATGAAAAGATCGAAACTAAATACACAGGTAAATAAATAATAAATATAAAAAGAAACTAAACAAAAACTTAAAGTGAATTAAACTGTTTGATATATCAAACTATTCCATGAGATACGCGTTTTCGGTTATATAATAATGCTTTTCCTATTCTTATTTCGTATTCTTGTTTCCCGCTTCTTATTCTTATGCTTCCTATTCTTCATTCGTGTGTTTTCTGGTTGTAACACATCACAGTGGAAATGTTCTTTATTCTTATTTCTTTGGTTGGTGGCACTGAATATTCGTGTCAGCTCTGTACATTTCATTCGTGACCTTACATCTTCAACATCATGTCGGCTCACAAATGTAATACAGAACAGTTCCAAGTTAATCCGTTTAAGGTGTAGCAGTTCCACATTACGAAAAGCATCCATCCACAAACCTGCGAACAACGACTCCGACAGTATCGACTCAAAGACTAATAAAATATTAATTATCTTATTTGTTATATTATTTTCTTATAATATATTATCACTATTATTATATATTATCAATTATTAATTTCATTGACAAACTATCAAGTATAATTTTCAGTAAAATTCATCATTAAATTATTAAAATTATTATTGAAGTTATTATTATTTATTAAAGTTATTAAAGTTATTAAAATTATTAGTTATTATTAAAGATATTATAAAGCTATTAAAAGTATTATTAAAGTTATTAAAATTGTTATTAAAGTTATTATTAAAAAGTATAAAGTTATTAAAATTATTAAAGTTACTATTAAAAAGTATAAAGTTATTAAAATTATTAAAGTTATTATTAAAAAGTATAAAGTTATTAAAATTATTAAAATTATTATTAAAGTTATTATCAAAAAACTATAAAGTCATTAAAATTATTAAAGTTATTAGTAAAATTATTATAAAGTTATTAAAATTATTATTAAAGTTATTAAAATTATTAAAATTATTATTAAAGTTATTATCAAAAAACTATAAAGTTATTAAAATTATTAAAGTTATTATTAAAATTATTATAAAGTTATTATAATTAAAGTTATTAAACTTTAAAAACTTAAAATTTTAGTTAAAAGAAAATGAATGTAAGACAATGTAAGAAAATGAGTCTAAGCGTATGAACAGGTAAAAACAGATATAAATTGTTATTGCGTCAGTAGTACCACGTCACTACCATTTCATAACTATTTCATATTACTATTTCTATTATAAAATGAAAACTCTTTTGGAAGACAGCTACTATTTATTGATAGTACGTCACTATCATTTCCTGTTTTATTAATATTAATGTCCTTTAAATACTTTTTTATTATTCGTTTATTTTACTTTATTTATTATTTATTGTTATTCTGAATATTTATTGAATCATTAATTGAAATCAATAATTAATTACAGTACTGTGGAATTGGAGTGGGATTAGGTACGGAGAGACAGCTGGAAAAACCCGTTTAGGTGCAGTAGTATATGTATACACGTGTGTGTATATATTATATATATATATATACCAGCTTGACCTCCGTGTGAAGAGAGACCAACGCACGAAACAACATAAGGTTCATAAGGTAAGGTGTGTGTATATATATATATAGGTGCTCTTCCAATATGTGCTCTACCGCGAAACTGTGATCTACCATATTCCAATACGTGCTCTACCGTGAAACTAGCCTTATAAGGCTAACTAACGAAAATATCATGACTTAACCTAACCAATCGTTAGGTCAACTATACGCCCTTGACGATTGGTTAGGTTAAGTCGTGATATTTTCGTTTGTTAGCCTGGAATATGGAATATTAGTTGGAATATGGTAGATCACAGTTTCGCGGTAGAGCACATATTGGAAGAGCACCTATACATATATATATATATGTGTGTGTGTGTGTGTGTGTGTGTGTGTGTGTGTGTAAACAGAGGACAAAGGTTTCATTGTTTTCACAAAGCATCTACACTCCACTACACTCCATATATATATATATATATATATATGATGCGCCTCGGTGGTGTAGCGGTTAGCGTCGCTGACTACGAATCCATCGGCCCCGGAATCGAGACCCGGTGACGGCAGGCGGCACGGAGCAAAACCCAGCTGTTTATCCTTTCACACGATAAAAATTGGTTGGTATTAAACTGTATGTCTAAGGTGGAGTGACCTACAAGACCTTGCAGTTGTCATTCACGTCAGAAGACTTGCGTATATTTTGAATAGCACGGTAAAGTAATTATTTAGAACTGGTGTGTGAAGCATTGAACGTTTTAATTCCATTTGCAACCTCATACTCAGGCGAATTAGGCTTCTCATCAATGATTACAGTTAAAACAAATCAATGAAATTGACTGTCTATGTAGTACTTTCTGTTTAGTTTCTATTCAATCGAATATAAGAAGATTAAGAAATGCGAAGCAGGCACAGACATAGATTAATATAGACACTGACATAGACTAACATTTTCATATGGAGATTACGACTAACAGAAAGTAATTTCAACTGTAAAGCTGTAACATTGCAAGAATTTCTTGCTTAACTAAAATAGTTTCTGTCCGATTTTACATTTTTCGGATCACCTGAAAATCAGGGCCCCCATGTATTTTTGTTTTGGATCAAGTAAAGATAAGTACCCCCAGCCTTCTTTAATTAGCCTTATAAGGCTAACTAACGAAAATATCACGCTCTAACCTAACCAATCGTCAAGGGCGTACAGTTGACTTAACGATTGGTTAGGTTAGGTCGTGATATTTTCGTTAGTTAGCCTTATAAGGCTAATTAAAGAAGGCTGGGAGTGCTTATCTTTACTTGATCCTTTGTTTTTTGCTTTATAGTACCAAATGCCCGGTTAGGTCAACTTAGGGTTGCCAGATTTTTCAAATGCCATGCGGGACAAAAAAAATTCTGAGATTTTTTTTAAGATCAAATTTTTTTTTCGAATTGAAACGATTTCTTCAACGGTTACAACAAACAAAATTAGAAAAATTTTATTACAATAATATTTAACAATTAAACATCGTGAATATATTGAAGAAATTATTATACATAATATTGAAATTCTAAATCAATTCATCCCGAAAAAATTTGCTTAAAAAATATTTTTTGTCGGACATTTTGAACGCGGGAGTTTGACGAGAGATTTTTGGATCAAATGCCGGACTATCTCGTAAAATACGGGACGTCTGGCAACCCTAGGTCAACTGTACGCCCTTGACGATTGGTTAGGTTAAGTCGTGATATTTTCGTTAGTTTTAACGAAGATATCATTTGGTAATTGAGGCTGGGGGCCCTGATCTTCAGGTGATCCCATTTTTCTGTAATGTTCGCTGAAAAAAGTAAATTAAAATTTTCCACGTAGGCTGATTTTTTGCTGAGCACAATGACCCCGTGGTTGAGCATCTCCCGCGACCCTCGGGTTGAGAAACACTGCCCGTGAGGACATCTAATACAATATTTTGAACTCTTTTTAATAGTTAGTAATAATCAGGGACAAGAAAGTATCCCAAAGTATTTCAAAGTATCCCAAAGTATCTCAAAACCCGAAGCTATACTAAAGTACCTACTGACATGCAGTTAATAAATGTTTATAGTGAAATTAATTGTACATTGTACTACTGTACATACAATATACAACAACAATAATTACTGTACTTAGCATTTTAGTGATAGCAGAGTACCAATTTGTTTTACTGGTATGAGATAATATATATTTAACAGTGAGTTAATATAATCCGAAGATATGCCAAAAGATGGCTTTTTTTTGCCATTATTTAATCACTTTTAAGTTTATATTTAAAATAAAATTACTTTTCAACAACATTTTGAAAAAAACAAAAAACAAAAACGAGGCCGATATTTGTTTTTGCAAAAAAAAGTGTTTAGAAAGAAACCGAACCTAAACAAATCGCATCTACTATATATATATATATATATATATATATATATATAGAGAGAGAGAGAGAGAGAGAGAGAGAGAGAGAGAGATAAAACAATCAAAATACATGCAATTATTGCCCTAACCATGTTTAAGCAGTTTCCTTGTAACCAACTTAAATGGTTGAATGAATCCAAAATATTTGGCCCGAAATGAAAAAGTCGGGTTATTGCACTTAAGACTCATTCATAACATCATTTGGTTGTTTCAACCATTTATAGTTTTCTGGGTGTTTAAAAAGGACGTGCTCATTTTAAAAAAATATAAATTACAAAAATAACACACACTCTCTATATTTTGTTGTTGTTGTTGTTTATGCAGGAAGGAGGGGCCAAGGGCGAGCACCCGAAGAAATACCCTCTTCCCCATATAAGAAGGAGAGAGCCTAAAATGTAAAATGCATATGTAGTGTAATGAGGAACAGAAGGCGAAGTGTGTGTATGTGTGTGTGTGTGTTTGAGAGCATACCGCTGAACTGCTCACAGGGTAGGTGAGACACGGAAAAAGATCAACTAAGGAGTACAGTGACAGGAGAAATGGGAGTTATAGCACTCCCTGTCTCCTGGCTAACGTTCCCACACCGCACCCCACCCCGGTGGGGTACTTCCCTGGTTGACTGGTGTCTACAATCTCCTCCTCCAAATAAAAAAAAAAAATTAAAGACAATATATGAGAACCGTATATGAATCATTTCTGAGTCGTATGTGAATATACGCAATATATTAATGTAAAATAATAAAAGCATTATTTATTTAATAATTTATTTACAATGGATGTAAATTTTAATGAGTAAATAGAGGAAGATTAAATAAAATAAAATTATAACCGTTTTTTTATAACCTTTGGTTTGCTTCCGCCCGAATTGTTCATTCTGACGAAAGTCAAGCTTTTCACTCCACCTTAGACCTACAGTTTAACGTGGAGTCCGAACCACGCCCCATCAGCAGGCCAGTGTCTAGGGCACCCAGGGTACCCATTTATCTACCAACCATTTTCTTTATTGTGTGGAAGGATGAACAGCTGGGATGAACAGCTGCTGTCAGCGGGTCTCGATCCCGGGTCCGATGGATTCGGAGTCAACGACGCTAACCACACCACCGAGGTGCATATATATATATATATATATATATATATATATATATATATTTATTTATTTATTTATTTATACCTCGTTAATCTCGTTGATATTCCGTGTGTTGGTCTCTCTTCACACGAAGGTCAAACTGGTGGCTCCGCTTCTAGGCCTGGCTAGGTGTAGGAGCGTGTTGCTTCTTGCGCTCTCCACCGCACATAGCCAGGTATACCCGGCTCATCTGGTACCGTTCTGAGCCAGGCATCTAGTCTTCTCTTGAAGACTTCAACTTCGACCCCTTTGCGTTTCTGAGGTCTTTTGGAAGCTGGTTAAAAAGTCTTGGCCCCCCTGACAACCAAGCTATTTTCCTTCAGTGTTGAAGAGGTCTCTTGTCAGGACCTTAACTTGGGAACACTACACATTCTGCCTTTCCTATTTTCCAGTGTTGTTTGAATGGTAAGTGGGTTTAGTTTTAGGTTTGGTACCAGTTTTTCGATCATTTTCCATATATAAATTATGGTGTACCTCTCTCTTCTTCTCTCCAGGGAGTACAGATTTAATTTACGTAGTCTTTCCCAGTAGTTGAGTTCTTTACAGCCATCAATCTTGGCTGTGAAATGTCTCTGCGTTTCTTCTAGTTTATTAATTTCTTCCTTTTTATATGGGAACGTCAAAACTGAGCAGTATTCAAGTTTTGGTATGATCAGTGTTCTCAGCAGGGGAATCATTACTGTCTTGTCCCTCCTTTTGAACATTCTTAGTATTTGTATATTTTGTTCGTGTCCCTCTGCAAGGCCTCCACTTCATTTACATCGCTGATTTTTCTGCTGATCTTTGTATCGTCCGCAAAGGATGTTACTATACTGTTGCTCTTTACTCCACTGTCTATGTCTGTTATGAAATGAACAGGAGTGGGGCCAGTACTGTACCTTGTGGTACTGAGCTGCGTACTTCTGATTCTGATGATGCTACACCTTGAATTTTGACGACCTGTAGACGTTCTCTGAGGAAGTTATAGATCCATTTTTCCACTTTGCCTGTTATTCCCATATGTTTCATTTTATGTGCTATTATACCATGATCGCATTTGTCGAAAGCTTTAGCAAATCCATGTATATGACATCATACATTCATTGCCCTTCAGGTGCATCTAGGATATTGTTATAATGCTCTATAAGTTGTGATAAGCATGATCTTCCTGATCGGAATCCGTGCTGATTTTCGTTGAGTCTTTTCAGTGTCTCCAAGAAGTCATAGATTTTCTCTATGACTATTCTTTCAAATATTTTGGTGAGGTGAGACGTCAAAGACTGGTCTACAGTTCTTTGCTCACGATCTATCCCCTCCTTTATATATAGGGACAATGTTTGCTCTTTTCAAAATGCTCGGTATTTCCCCAGTGTCCAGGGATCTTCTCCAAAAGAAAACGAAAGAAAAAAAATTTTGTGTGTATTTCTTTTTACGATAATTAATGAATAGCATGACCATGGGTCCAAATTCTCACTTAATCTGCAATTTGTGTAATTTGGAAACAACTGAAAATGCAGCAATCAGATGTGATTTCTGTCAAAAACTGCACCACTACATCTGGATGAATTGGGATGATAGGAAAATATCTCTTGTCTCGAACTCTAAACAGATCGCGAGATTCAAATTTGTGTGTGACGCATGTACGCAGACTGTAAACTCCTTTGCGGTATTTAAAGAAATGGAGAAACCGAATTCGAGTGCTACAGCAAAGGAGGGAATAATGGGGAAACAAGAGTCCTGAAATATCCCAATGCAAAACCGGATGAATGAGAGAGAGGAACAAATAACAAATAACAATATAACACGGAATAAAGACATAAAAGAAAGAAAAGCGATAAGTAAAAGTTGCGATGTAGTAAAACTGCCTACCGAGGAAAATGATAAAAAGATAAAAACTAAAAACGTAGGAAATAAACAGCCGAAGAGAAATAATGATAATATCCATATTTAAAACATAGAACATAATCAGATAACAAGAAATAGAAGGGTAGAAAATACCGTCTGTAAATACTACGCAAAAGGATATTGCAGATATCGGGATGGGCAATGCATCTATGCACATCCCACTTTATGTAACTCACATTACACAAGAGGATATTGCAAATTTGAAAAAAGTGCAAGTTCCACCATTTTACTGTCTACAACACCTATGAAAGATATGGGAGGTGCAAATATGGACAAAAATGCCGTTACCACCACCCTCAAAGGAACGCAACAGGTGAACGGGAAAAGCGAACATCAAAGACTACCAGTATTTTAGACGTAGCCAACACAATACAGCTGCTAAGTACCATCCAGCAAATACAAAGTCAGCTGACAAATATAGGAATCTGAGAGCCGGACAGACGGTATGCATAAAGACACTTCATGCATTATCGGGACAACAGGTACCGACAAAGATAAAGAGAGGCAAATTCTCGGAGGATCATAAGGCAACGAAACCGGCACCACCATTGGAAGACGAATCGGAACCACATGTATGTAAAAACGATAGAGAAAAAATAAAAATAATCCTAGCCAACATTCAGGGCCTTAAATCAAATCATTCCCCGGACAAAGTTTTATACCTGAAAGGACTCATACAAGAAATCGGAGCAGACTTTGCATGCCTCACGGAAACCCATCTAAAGGACTGCCAGGCGAACTGTGAAAACTGTGAGTTCTGTACTGACAAAAAAGAAATACAAATTGACAACTACAACATACTCCGAGCCGACAGAATAGTGAGACGTCAAGGAGGATGTGCTATTTACACACGCGAAAGGCATATGGCAGAAATGACTATAAGTACTTCAAACAGCTAAGTAAAATGTGTAGCAGCAAAAGTTGAAAAATTAAATATGGTACTAATTGTAATGTACAGACCCCCGAACACGCCAACTTCAAAATTCTCAGATTCCACTCAGAGGTCAGAAACTGGGTAAAAGATCTATATTCTCCAACCCCAAATATTTTTCTCTGTGGTGAATTTAATTTTCCATTCATGAAATATAAAAGGATAGGAAAAAAATATATGTATACAGCAGGACAAGGGGGCCACACGGGAAGACCAGGAGCAGGTAAAAGTGCTACTAGCTCTAACTGATGAATTTTTGTTAACGCAATAAATAACAGAAAACACTTGAAAAAACAACTGCCTAGATTTGGTATTCACAAACAACAGCAACCTAATTGATAACGTAGAAATATCCCCAACCATAATATCAGATTACAACATTATTGAAATAACAACCAATTTAAAAGCAACAGGAAAGGAAAGAACACAAACAACAGAAAGAAGCAAATTTAAAATTTTTAATTTTCACTCCAAAGCTATAAACTGGAAAGATGTTGCATCCAGCATGGAAGTAATAAATTGGAAAACCATCTTCAATGCCAAGACAATGGAAGAGATGCTAATGACCTTATAGGAGAAGACGCTGGAAATTGTGGAAAGGCATGTCCCAAAAATACAACAAAGACGAAAGAGAAACAGGTTCGAGAGACAAAAGAGGTCATTGTTCCGAAAGAGAAAAAGAGTGACTGCAAAATTAAGAAAACTGCAAAGACAACATCAAAAAAATATTAAATGATAAACTGCGGAGTATCGATTGCGTCATACAGGAACTAATTGAGAAGTATACAGAAAAAGAAGAAGACGACGCTATAGAATCGATAAAGGTTAACTCAAAGTACTTCTATAATTTTGCAAAAAAGAAGTCGAAAAATCACACGACTATCGGACCTTTGAAAAAATGAAGACAGTGCTTTCTGATGATCCAACAGAGGAATCTGAAATATTAAGAGCTCAGTACGAATCATTTTTCAGTATCCCAAAAACTGACAAACTGATATGCGAAAGAAACACGTTCTTTGAAGAAGAACTGCAAGGGGAAAGTATAACGGACTTCGACTTTACGAGAGATGATATTACACAAGCTATAAGGAAACTAAAAGCACACTCAGCGGCAGGACCGGACAAATGGAACGCCACACTGATCAAAAACTGCAAGACTGTAATCGCTGAGCCCCTATATTGGATATGGAGACGATCACTAGACACAAGAGAAATACCGAGCATCCTGAAAAGCGCGAGCATAGTCCCAGTATATGAAGGAAGAGATCGATCCGAGGCCAAAAACTATAGGCCAGTGTCGCTTACATCTCATCTCACTAAAATATTCGAAAGAATAGTTAGACAGGAAATCTATGACTTTTTGGAAACTCAGAAAAAATTAAATGATAACCAACATGGATTTCGGTCAGGCAGATCATGCCTATCACAACTAATGAAACGCTACAACAACATTATTGATGCACTTGAAAGTAATGAAAACTATGATGTAATATACACAGACTTTGTCAAAACGTTCGACAAGTGTGACCATGGAATCATAATACACAAACTGAAATATAGGGAATAACAGGAAAAGTAGGGAAATGGATATTCAATTTCCTTAGTGAGCGGCGGCAAGTTGTTACAGTTTAATCAGCTGCCCAAAGACCTAAGGAACACGAGTGGGGTTGCGGTGGACATTTTCAAAAGAAGATTAGACGTCTGGATCAGAACACTCCCCGATGAGCCGGGCGTACCTGGCTATGTGAGGTGGAGAGTACAAGAAACCAACTCTCTACTTCACCAGGCCAACTCGAGAGGAGGGGCGACAAGCTTGACCTTCGTGAAATGAGGAATCATCGCACGGAACATTTGAAAGGTTGAAAGTGTGTATATATATATGGGTTGGGTACGATTCGATGTGGCCGACTCGATGCGACCCAACTCGATGTGGCCGACTCGATGTCAGGACAACTCGATGTGATATCCCTAAGGGATATTTTCGTTAGTTTTAACGAAAATATCACAACTTAACCTAACCAATCGTCAAGGGCGTACAGTTGACCTAACCGGGCATTCAGTTAACCTACATTAAATATATGAAGAAAATGAAATCGACTTGGCCTGGCATCGACTTGGCTTGACATCGAG
>JAJOZX010000585.1:880000-900000 GCA_023014485.1 Bathynomus jamesi | reverse complement strand
ATGTCTAAATGACTGAATTAATTAATTCATTCGTATTTGCCACGACTTTTATCCCTTTGTGGTTAAAAGACGTATAAAAGGAGCGACCAAATTAATATGGAATGAGGGTATATATATATATATATATATAGCTCACTGGTGAAGTTTGGCTTCGCATGTTAGTTCCGATATTCAACTCGTTAAAGTCCGCCCTAATAGGTTTCATTACTACGGAGGGTATGTAAATTCTATCTTACTGAGTCTTCTATAATACAAATATAAAATCATTCGTCCATCCATTGTCTATTTACTTATACGACATAAGCTTAGTTAGGCCACGGAGAAGTGCTCTCTACAGAATGGTTTATCATATGAGGATTCTCCAATCGCGAGTGTAGAAGAAATATCTTTACACAATTTATAGTATCGGTTTTGTAATCTAGAATTTGTTCATCTTTATGTTTTGACGATATTTGGCTACATGTCTAAACTAGTTATAACTGCCAGCCTTTCGTAGTTCAATAGGTAACACTATTCTCTTATACTGTAAGCGAAGTGAAGTACTGAGGTCGGAGTTCGAATTTCGATGATGCTAGTAATAATCAGTGGTGGGCACCGTTAACCAAAAAGTTAACTTCGATAACGATAATCCGTTAACCCCAATTTTTAACTCCGATAACGATAATCCGATAATTTTACTACAAAGTTAGCGGAAGTTAACGATAATCCGTTAACGATAACTATTTCTTTACTAACATTTAAAAAAATCAAGGAAAAAAGCTTTAAAACCCATAGAAAATGTTTATTTATGCAAAATCCAACAATAAATAGGTATTTAACTGTATTTTTATCAAGTTTTGCAACTTTTTTGCTTAATAACTTTTTTTTTATTTTTAATAAAAAATGTACTGATTACATGTTTTGAAACCCTTGTAACCACTAACCATTAACTAAATTTTAATTTACCAGAGAATTATTATGGCGGGAACTGAAAGGTAAAATTAAATTTTAGGCACATTTATTAAAGACTATGACACAATGTGCTGGTTGCCCTTCAGAAAGACCAACTTCTCAAAGTTAGGCCCAACTGCCAGTCTTGACCTCTTGGGCCTCAGGATGTCCTTGCCGAGAGAGAAGAGCCGTTCCACTGCGGCAGAGGACGGAATTGGCAGACTGAAGTTATGGCGGTTTGAATTCATTCGCGGAGCTGTGATCTTCCGTGAATGACTGACTCCTCGCAGTTAACGTGTTAACGGACTTTAACGGACTAAATATCGAGTTATCGGAAGTTAACTGGTCCGATAACGATAAATGGAAATTAACTTCCGTTAATAGTCCGTTAAAAAAGTTAACTTCGTTAATTAACTGTTATCGGATTAACGCTTTAGTGCCCAACACTGGTAATAATAATAATAATAATAGTGGAGTTAGAACAATGGGCGGCATTAGTTGGTCTGAGCGCTGTATCAGCTCCTGGCCCTCCTCACTAAATATAGTTACAACAAAATTTTGAAAGCCACATTTATTACGTATATGGCATTACAACATGGGGTAGCTCAAAGGAATATATAAAACATCCTTTGGAAGTCATTCATAAAAAATGTCTGCGAACTCTGTCGAATAATAATAACAGACAAAGTCACAGTTCCCCAATGTTTAAGGAGCTAAATATTTTAAAACTAAATAACTCATACAAATTCAATGTTGCTGTTAATATGTTGTTATCAATAAAATTCAACATACATCACCCATTCAAAGAGCAATCACTCTCCATCAAATATACTATCGCTATAACACCAGACTGCCTAAGGATTTTATACACAAACCTAACTATACAATAGAAATTGCAGGAAATGTACTCTCTTTCAAAGGAGCAGATATAAGGAACGCAATTCCCATGCATATCAGATAGGCTTCATCACTAAATGTATTTCGCAAATCGCTAAAAAAGCATTTCATTAGCTTCTACTGATGTATAAGTTCACTCCTGCCATTTTTACCATAGTAATAAAGTTCGTAATCAACTATTTAAACTCAATCAACTATTTGATCAACTATTTAATTAACTATTTAAAATATGCTAATTTCATTAAGCACTTTTAATTTTGTAATCTATTCTTTTTTTATATCTTTTATTAAGCACCATTTTTTCTACTAAATGTACAATAAATCATTTAATTTAAAATTATGTAACATTTTGTAAGCTTTATATTGTATCTTATTATTATTATTATTATTATTGTTATTATTGTTATTATTATTGTTATTATTATTATTTTTAGTTATCACTATTTCTATCACTTGCCACTTTCACTATTTTTATGTAATAATTAAACTAAATGACATTAATTTTGACTAAAAAGCTTCCATGCTTCCAACGGCATATTTAGATAAGAGTATTGTGAATGTATTAATGTCATATGAAATATTTAAAAATTGTAAAACTCTGTCACTTTTATTCTTTTCTGAATAAAGAGTTTTGACATTTTTAATTTAAAAAGAATTACAAGATTTAAAAAACTAATTTAATTAATTTCAACTGACACGTTTCGAATCGATACCTCATCAAGTCATATAACCATAAACAAAATTAACAAGATAAATGGTGGTTGAAACTTGATTTTTGCTGTCTTCACGCTTGACGTCATAGTTTCCTTGGTACTATACCCATACTCTATGCATGTAATAATAATTTAATTAGGAGAGATACCAAAATACCCAATCATAATAAACTCGCTGATAATAACAAGAGCAAAAAGAAGTATGTCCAAATAATAAAATATCTGTAAACTGTAAACTGAATACAGGGTTCGATAACTTCCAAACAACTCAAATAGTTATTTAAAATTTAAAATCGAGTTAGGTTACTATCAGCCATCCCTGAGCTGATGTCAATCCCCGGGGTTCAGTGGGTAACACCATTTTCCTTTGAGCGACGTGGAAACACCGAGATTGGTGTTTCCGATAGTCCTGATTAACAGTAGTAATTCAGGCGTTATCTCAATGAACCGCATTCGTCTGGCCTGAACGCTGTGTGTGTACCAGTTTATGTCTTTCCTAACTATATTATTATAATCAGACTGACAAAAAAGATTTTTAAAAAAATATAATAAAAATACGGAATAAGACATTTCATGGCTGAGTTCTATTAAGAATTAACTTGATCTGACAGGCTACTGCAATACATAAATATATTTAAAAAAAACTTATTACCACCATATATATATATATATATATATATATATATATATATATTACACACTACTTTTTGACTCACCCTGTATATATATATATATATTTTTTTTTATCTGACGTTACTCTTAATGCAGAGAGATAAATCTCTGACAACAATTTCCATCTATACAAAACTCAAAATATATTTTCCGATCTTCTCTTACTCAGTAAATACGGATTCCCGATTTTTCTCCCTTTCAATGTTTATAAATTTCATTTTCATATAACCAAACTGCGTAGGATTTGTGCGCAGCCAATGCCCGCTACATCCCCGAACCTCAAACAGGGGATTTAATGCATTCTTTGTCATATGCAAACACGAGTGTACTTCTGAATCTGTATTTCTAGATATGGATTCAGAGATATCAGCCTTTGTGTACTTATAAAAACATCGCAATACGAGAAATTTCTTTTCAGGAGAAAGTTTTTATTTCTAGTTTCAAAGGATTGGAAAATAACTGATCTCCGTATTCGTAATAATTAAATATGCACCGACAAAATAAAATTAATTCAAAGGAGTAAATATACAGATATAAATCTCTCTCTCTCTCTCTCTCTCTCTCTCTCTCTCTCTCTCTCTCTCTCTCTCAATATATACATATATAAAGGAGTTAACAAGCTTATGGAATATGTATTTAATTAATTCTTTAGCTTTTATAATATAAATAAATCGGATAAAAACTTTTTGACTTCAAAAGGGGAAAATCAAATTAAGATGTTAAAGGGAAGAGATTAGTTTCAAATCATCCAACGTCTTACGTCACATATTTGCGGATGGATGGCAAACAGCAGAAACCATGAAGGGATTTCATAGCGTGTGTGGCGTTTATATATGTATATATAAAATGAGGAATCATCGCGCGAAACATCTGAAAGGTATACGCTGCGAGTAAATGATTTGTTTTTAACGTATTTTTTGACATTCCAAAATAAATACAACATAGCAGAAATAAATTTTCGCCCTTGGCCCCTTCTTCCTGCATTAAAAAAAAATACTTTAATAATATAATCAGTCCGAAGGGGTAAAAGAAAGTGGTACAGCTCTCATGCCTGATCCATGCGATCAATTACGCTAACTTCTAGAAAGGAGTTGAAGCCAGCGCCTGTAGCTCAGTGGGTGACACCGTTTCCCTGCTCTACAGGGGGGGAAATCATTTCCTGACACCCCTGATAAGTGAAGTGAAGACACTGAGGTGGAGGGGGTTTGAATCTCTATGATAATGGTAATAATAATTCAGAAATTAGCAATGAGCCGCATTAGTTGGCCTGAGCGCTGTGCCACTTTCTGACTGATTATTATCGACAGTCGAACCTCTGACTGCAGAGTCTTCACTTCGTTTATAGGGAAAAGGTGCTATTACCTACTGAGCCACGGGCGATGGCTGAATATTTGGGTGGTTAGAACAACGAAATGTATGATCAGCTATTTGGAAACTAATCCAAAGTGATAACTGAACTATGCTATTGCACTAGTCATTTACTACAGTTCCTTATCAGAAAAATAAATGGGATTACTGCAATCACTGCATCACAGAGAACTGTATTTATATCTCTTCACAGAAGATCATTCCGTTAACCATAGCTGCTTTTTTAAAGTACAACTTTTCATCAGAGTTTTCTACAGATTGGCGGAATTTCATCAATCTATAGAACTAGTTCATCTTTTGTCATCTATTGTCAAACAAACCGACAATTAATGTTTTAAAAATTAAACATTGAACGGTGATGTGTAAAATAATTCATAAAAAGTATGAAGCTCCGTGCTATTTAGCCCTCGTCCATAGATTTTCAGCAAAAAACTAGTCGACTGATAGCAAGCCAAAATACTTGAATGGGTGAAGCCATCTACGGGATGAAATATCAATTAAATTCCCTTTCAGTTCCTCTTCATTAACAGAATCTAATTACAAGCAAGTTAATTCTCATATGTAAATCCACAGCAACATAATAAAAGCATCTTAAGTTTTAATACTAATACATTATAAACAAATTCGATCTGACCTCGGTCGGGTACCAACCTCTGTCACTAAAGATACGAATTTTGCGAGCCGCCATGTTATTCACTCGATTATGAGACGTTGAGGTAAAAGGAAAGGGCTTTCTGTATTCTTTCGCGCTCGCGCTGTTCTTGGTATTAATACTTACACTGTTGATATATATATATATATATATATATATATATATATATATATATATATATATATATATATATGGTTATCCTCCACCAAGATTCGAACTCAGGCACTCTGACTCGAAGACGCGGGCGTTGAGTAAAACACCTCTGAAAGTGAAAGCGTAACGTGTTTCCTCGGGTGATGAAATGTCGCCAAATTGTTGTCAACTTTTATCCTGTCGTAGCCTAATGGTCATCATCCGCGTCTCCGAAGTCAGAGAGCCCAGGTTCTAATTCTGGCGGGGGATAAATTTTGTATATGCAAATATGAGTGTTTATAATATATATATATATATATATATATATATATGGTGGCCCAAAAAAACGCCTTGAGATTTGAACATCAATAACTTCAAAAATATGCAGTTCACACTTCCAAAATTTACAGAACTTTTACCTCAATCTATTGGTAAGCCATCATAGAAATTTCAGACTTCTACATATATTTTTACACAGCTGAGGAAACAGTGAGGTATGGTGAAAAAAACGAATATCCTAAATCCTAAATGTGTATAGCTGTACCTGGCAACTATTCTAAGACTTGTAGTAGTTGCCTTAGCCTATGGATAATCTGTTAGTCTCTGAAAAACGTCAGATGATATAGGCTACGCCCATCTTAAATACTGTTTTTTAAACTTACCCTTCAAATTATGGCTCTAACTAACTGTGAAAAAGCGGTGATTGAAAGGTGTTTCTTGAAAAAAAGATGGACTGGGGTAAGAATCCTGAAGGAATTTCCAGGAATAACTTGTAATGTTACGTCTGTGAATAGAATAATTAAAAAACTTAAAGCAACCGGTTCGACGGCACGGAAGCGTGGAAGTGGTCGGCCTAAAACAGTTTGCACTCAAGACAATATAGCAATGATCGAAATGATAAGCCTATCTGAAGAGGATCGACCTGGGTTACACTGCTCTCAGACGAAAATTGCAAGAAATTTAGGTATCAGTCGAAGTTCCATACAAAGAATGCAGAGAACGGTAGGACTTAAAGCATTTAAAAGGATTTAAAATTGCTTGATAGATTTTCGTCTAATGATGTTAAAAAAAATAGTTTTTACAGATGAAAAAGATTTCACTATCGAGATTGCTCGAAACTCCCGGAACGATGTTGTTTATGGTCGGCGTAAGAAAGACATTCCTCCATCGAGACTTTACCACCAGACAAGTCGGTTTTCCAAAAAAATCATGGTATTAGCAGGTGTATCGTGGAATGGAAAGACGAAAATTCATTTCATTTCAGAAAATAAAAAAATTAATTCAGAAACAAACCTATGTAAATCTCTTAGAGGAGAATCTTTTGCCTGATTGTCAGCGTTTGTATTATGGAAACGATTTCATACCCCAACAAGATGGCGCTACAGCTCATATTAGCAAATTCACACAGGATTATCTACAACAGAATGTAGTCAACTTCATTGGAAAAAAACGACTGGTCCCCGCAATCACCTGATTGCAATCCCATGGATTATTGCATGTGGAACACTCTAGCAGAAAAGATTTATGAAAACCAAACAGAAAAGTTTACAGAAATGCAATTAAAGAAAAAATACTCGAATGTTGGGACAAAACAACATTAGCAGAAATCAGAAAATGTATCATGTCGTGGAAGAAAAGGTTAAGATTAATTTGTAAGCAGGACGGCGGACATATTGATCATATTTGTTGATAAGATGTGAATAATAAAAATTTTTCAGTTCATGATATTCGTTTTTTTCACCATACCTCATTGTTCCCTCAGCTGTGGAAAAAGTATTTTATGTAGAGGTCTAAAATTTTTTATGATAGCTTATCAATAGATTGAGGTAAAGGTTGTGTAAATTTTGAAAGTGTGAACTGCATATTTTTAAAGTTATTGATGTTCAAATCTCAAGGCGTTTTTTTTGGTCCATCTGATACATAGATATATATATATATAATTTGTATACAGCACGGGATTCTTTTTCTTTCGTTAGAGAAATTACCTCATTAAATAATAATTCTTACACAATGGCTAGCTTCGATGTAAAATCTTTATTTACCAATGTGCCTGTTGCAGAAACTATTGATATATGTATTGATAATCTTTTTAATAATACTGATACTGTGCAGGGTTTTAATAGAGGCCAAATGAAAGAACTATTAAAATTTTCCGTGGAAGACCTTATATTTATATTCAACGGTGAATATTTTAAACAGACTGAAGGTGTTCAAATGGGTCTGCCTCTTGGTCCCACCTTAGCTAACGCGTTTCTGTGTCATCATGAAGTCAAATGGTTGAATGAGTGTCCTTCCAACTTTAAACCGGTTTTTTATAGAAGATATATTGATGACACTTTTCTCCTGTTTAAATCACCACACCAAACCATATCCCTTTGTTTCGTAATTACCTTAATTCTAAGCACCCTAACATTCAATTTACTTCAGAAGTTGAATCTAATAGCTCTCTGTCCTTTTTGGACATTAAGATAATAAAAACTAATTCCTCTTTTGAAACTTCCGTTTACCGAAAGCCGACATTTACCAATCTTACTATGAACTTTTCTTCCTTTATCCCTTTAGGTTTCAAACGAAATTTAATCTCGACTCTGACCAATAGAGCTTTCAATATCTGTTCAGATTACTTCAAACTACACGATGAACTAGATTTCATCCGAAAACTCCTTGCCAAGAATAATTTCCCTTCTAGACTGGTGGAGACTACAATAGGCAGAACCTTAAATAGACTAATAAGCCCTACAACTAGAAACTTAATTACAGTCCCCAAAGATATCCTGTATTTCACTTTGCCCTATATGGGAACCTCAAGTTTTAGCATTAGAAATAAACTTTTTAAAATTGCTCAAGGAATTCTACCCACAACTGTGTATAAAAATTATATTCACCCGTCTAAATCGATTTACCATTTATTTAAATACAAGGATGTTATTCCTACACTTCTTAAGTCATCTATAGTTTATCAATACAAGTGTGACCACTGTATGGGGTCATATATAGGTAAAACTAAAAGACATTTAAAATCTCGTATTTACGAACATCTCGGTAAATCGGTCCGTACAAATTTACCCCTTGGCAAACCACCTAATTCTCTCATACGTAATCACTCGCACAACAATAACCACCCAATTTCACAGTCTAATTTCACCGTACTTGCTGCTGGAAGCTCTGACCTTAAGCTTAAAATTATGGAGTCTCTGTTATTTATAAACTAAAACCAGACCTAAATTCTGACGAATCATCGATAGATCTGCTATGTTTTGGTTAAGGTACTAGTTTATTTTATTTACATTTCAGTTTTAATGCTTTTACTTTTTATAATTTTAACTTTTTAACTTCACATTTATTTACCTTTTAGTTTTAATGTTTTACATTTTCTTAGCTACTTTTTATAATTTTTTAAGTTTATTTTAAATTGTTATTAAGCAATTTGTATTTTATATATATATATATATATATATTATATATATATATATATATATATATAAGCATTCAGGAAGGGCAGAAACTGGCACTGCGCTCAGGCCAACTAATGCAACCCATTGCTCTAACTCCTGTTTTATTATTAACAGCATCATCGCGATTCGAATCCACGACCTCAGTCACTTCACTTGTAGGAAAAAGATATTACCCACTGAGCTACAGACCCTGTCTTTATACATAATAAAAGAAAATACTATACGAAAGGTGATTTATTTTATTATGCATGCATTAGCTGCATAATATATAATTATCTATCATAGCAAAAATGACTAAAAATTTAGGCGCAAAACTATGTTATCACAAAATTAATGGAACGTAATGTTACCTTACTTTCAAAATTTAAAAAAAAAAAAAATTCGGCTTGTTTTTACAAATTGTTTCTTCGGTAAGAGAAATGAAACGGTAATTTCGCCAAAACTAACGTAATTTCGGCTCTCTTTGAGGGTCGAATTGACATTTAAATCGGTTGACAATAATAGTTGATAACTGATTTATTGCTGTAATTATATATTTTCTTTTATTCTGGGAGAGACAGTTAAAAAAACAAAAAGAACACAACATAAACAAGACGCGTTATCAGTTGAGATCGCTTCTTGGACACTTAAAAGCATTCATGCACGCGCGTGCGTGTGAGATATGAATTAAACTGAAATAGGAGCAAAAATAAAAATATTTAACAATAAATTTCATTCATTCATATAAGTTAGGTTCTTTTTATTTATTTGTTCATTTATTTATTATTTATTTATTTATTTACTAAAAAATTGACCTTTCAAATCGTCGCAGTAAATTTTAAATAATTCGATTCAGATTTGACACCTTTCTCGACTCCAATTTCAAATGCAACGCCATTTTCACAATTTGGATACTCGAATGTATAAAACATCACTGTACGTCTCTCTCTCTCTCTCTCTCTCTCTCTCTCCTCTCTTCTCTCTCTCTCTCTCTCTTTCTATATATATATAAATAGGCATAAAGTTAGTCACTGTGTACAATATATGCGTGAGAAAAGAAACCAATATCCGAGTCTATATTACATTCTAGTTTCAAAGTACACGAAAAATATCGATGTAAACGCAATAAGGTGTAAAAAAATCCGATCTTCGCGAAATAAAAAAAAACAAAAAAAACTCTTCCTCTCTGTGAATCGGAAACACAGGTAGTAAATAACTTAATTCCGATCTACCTGTAATTTGATAACAAACTTACCTGAGAGCCAAATTTTCGATGCATGATGTCACTGATCTCAAGTGAGCAGCGTCTCTCTCTCTCTCTCTCTCTCTCTCTCTCTCTCTCTCTCTCTCTATATATATATATATATATATATATATATCTTTTATCTTCAGGGGATTTATTTTGTGAGTTTTATATATGTACCGAATAACATCTGGGCGTTTTTTAAAAGATGTTTAAGTAATTGTGGGTGAGTTAAATGAAGCAAAGAAAAAAATTGTATTTGTGTATAGTTACAATAGATTTTTTAAAAAAATTATATTTAGAGAGTTTTTCTATTGGTTAAGGAATTCGTATGTTTATTTTTGGATCTTGATACAGTAACCCTCCCCGATTTACGCGTTCCCCATTTGCGCGTTTTTTGGATTAACGCGATCCAAAAAAATATCCAAATTTTTTTTATAAATGAACGCAACGATTACATTATGTTTATTTACAAAAATAAATATTGAATATTTACTATATATATATATATATATATATATATATATATATATATATATATATATATATATATATATATATTCTATTGAATACGTGTAAAAGACTCTCTTGGTTTAAAACGCTAAATATATAGTTACCTTTTTATAATCCAACTATACTATGGGCCGTAAGTTTCCATACATAGGAAAAATAAACATTTTTTTATGGACAACCATTTTTATTTATATAATATGCTCTACATGGTTGCCATTGTTTGAAAACACATTTCAATACGTGTTCCCCACTGTTGATGAACACGCATTAGCACAGTTGACGTTATGCTTGTAATGGCGTTGGTGATACGTTCCTTTAGATGATTTATGTCTCGTATCTTTTCCTGATACACCATGGCCTTCAAGTGCCCCCAAAGATAGAAATCAAGGGGGGTGAGATCTGGGGATCTGGGAGGCCACTCCACAGGACCACGCCGACCAATCCAAGCATCCGGAAACTGCTGATCCAAATACCGACGCACGTGAAGACCATAATTTAAATTTTCCTATGTATGGAAACTTACGACCCACCCTGTACTATAGTTAATTCAACTCTTCTGTGGTTGCACTAACTACTTAAATTGTTTTTTAGTACAATAACGGTAGTTTATGCAACAATAGTAAAGTTGGATTAACTATTTGGTTTTGTGTGCACATATTTAATTATTCTAGCTATATAGATTTTTTCGCGTATATTTATATCAGTTATACCATGGAAAAGCTACGTATATATTCATACTAGTGTGTGTGTGTGTGTGTGTGTGTATATATATATATATATACACAGGGTGTCCCATAAGTCCGGCATCATAGGAAAAATTCATATTTTTCTATTTCTACAAACCATAATTCATATGCGCGGGATGCCAATTTCCCGTCCACCATTCTGTTCAGTGACGAGGCTGTTTTTTATGGAAATGGTGAGGTAAATCGACAGAACATCCGCTACTGGTTTCAAAACAACCCTCACTAGTATACTTCTTCAAAGGAACAAGGTGCATCTCGGGTGATGGTATGGTGTGGCATTTGGAAGGATCGCATCATAGGCCCCCTCTTTTTCGATGAACATGTCACTGGAGGCACCTACCTACGTATGCTCAAGGAAGAAGCATTTCCCAGTGTCTTGAACGAGGAAGGAAATTTCCCAACATGGTTCCAGCAAGACGGCGCTCCTGCACATTACAGCACCCAAGTAAGGGAATACCTGTACCAACAATTCCCTGGTCATTGGATAGGACGTCGAGGGCCTGTGGAATGGCCAGCTAGAAGCCCGGATCTCACACCACTAGATTTTTATCTCTGGGGCCACTTGAAAGCGCTGGTATACGCAGAGAAAATTAGGAGTGTTGAACATTTGCGGCAGCGCATTATTGGGGCATGTAATACCATTACTCCTGACATCATTCACCGTGTGCTTGCTGACTGGGTATCACGTCTGAATTTGTGTATTGAAAACAATGGTGGACATATTGAGCACGTTCTGTAAATAAAAGCTTTTGTTTTGCCTTTTTTTATTATTTTTCCTATGATGCCGGACTTATGGGACACCCTGTGTATGTATACATATATATATATAAGCATTCAGGAAGGGCAGCAACTGGCAATGCGCTCAGGCCAACTAATGCAACCCATTGCTCTAACTCCTGTTTTATTATTAACAGCATCATCGCGATTCGAATCCACGACCTCGGTCACTTCACTTTACTTGTAGGAAAAAGATATTACCCACTGAGCTACAGACCCTGTCTTTATACATAATAAAAGAAAATACTATACGAAAGATGATTTGTTTTATTATGCATGCATTAGCTGCACATGCGCTACATCAAAAAGAATTAACAAGTATTTCGATCATTTGGTAATATATAATTATCTATCATAGCAAAAATGCCTAAAAATTTAGGCGCAAAACTATGTTATCACAAAATTAATGGAACGTAATGTTACCTTACTTTCAAAATTTAAAAAAAAAAAAAAATTCGGCTTGTTTTTACAAATTGTTTCTTCGGTAAGAGAAATGAAACGGTAATTTCGCCAAACTAATGTAATTTCGGCTCTCTTTGAGGGTCGAATTGACATTTAAATCGGTTGACAATAATAGTTGATAACTGATTTATTGCTGTAATCATATATTTTCTTTTATTCTGGGAGAGACAGTTAAAAAAAAAAAAAACACAACATAAACAAGTCGCGTTATCAGTTGAGATCGCTTCTTGGACATTTAAAAGCATTCATGCACGCGCGTGCGTGTGAGATATGAATTAAACTGAAATAGGAGCAAAAATAAAAATATTTAACAATAAATTTCATTCGTTCATATAAGTTAGGTTCTTTTTATTTATTTGTTCATTATTTATTATTTATTTATTTATTTACTAAAAAATTGACCTTTCAAATCGTCGCAGTAAATTTTAAATAATTCGATTCAGATTTGACACCTTTCTCGACTCCAATTTCAAATGCAACGCCATTTTCACAATTTGGATACTCGAATGTATAAAACATCACTGTACGTCTCCTCTCTCTCTCTCTCTCTCTCTCTCTCTCTCTCTCTCTCTCTCTCTCTCTCTCTTTCTTTCTATATATATAAATACGCATAAAGTTAGTCACTGTGTACAATATATGCGTGAGAAAAGAAACCAATATCCGAGTCTATATTACATTGTAGTTTCAAAGTACACGAAAAATATCGATGTAAATGCAATAAGGTGTAAAAAAATCCGATCTTCGCGAAATAAAAAAAAACAAAAAAAACCTCTTCCTCTCTGTGAATCGGAAACACAGGTAGTAAATAACTTAATTCCGATCTACCTGTAATTTGATAACAAACTTACCTGAGAGCCAAATTTTCGATGCATGATGTCACTGATCTCAAGTGAGCAGCGTCTCTCTCTCTCTCTCTCTCTCTCTCTCTCTCTCTCTCTCTCTCTCTCTCTCTCTATATATATATACTGTATATATATATATATATCTTTTATCTTCAGGGGATTTATTTTTGAGAGTTTTATATATGTACCGAATAACATCTGGGGGTTTTTTAAAAGATGTTTAAGTAATTGTGGGTGAGTTAAATGAAGCAAAGAAAAAAATTGTATTTGTGTATAGTTACAATAGATTTAAAAAAAAAATTATATTTAAAGAGTTTTTCTATTGGTTAAGGAATTCGTATGTTTATTTTTGGATCTTGATACAGTAACCCTCCCCGATTTACGCGTTCCCCATTTGCGCGTTTTTTGGATTAACGCGATCCAAAAAAATATCCAAATTTTTTTTATAAATGAACGCAACGATTACATTATGTTTATTTACAAAAATAAATATTGAATATTTACTATACAGTATATATATATATATATATATATATATATATATATATATATATTATATATATATATATTTCTATTGAATACGTGTAAAAGACTCTTTTGGTTAAAACGCTAAATATATAGTTACCTTTTTATAATCCAACTATACTATGGGCCGTAAGTTTCCATACATAGGAAAAATAAACATTTTTTTATGGACAACCATTTTTATTTATATAATATGCTCTACATGGTTGCCATTGTTTTGAAAACACATTTCAATACGTGTTCCCCACTGTTGATGAACACGCATTAGCACAGTTGACGTTATGCTTGTAATGGCGTTGGTGATACGTTCCTTTAGATGATTATGTCTCGTATTTTTCCTGATACACCATGGCCTTCAAGTGCCCCCAAAGATAGAAATCAAGGGGGGTGAGATCTGGGGATCTGGGAGGCCACTCCACAGGACCACGCCGACCAATCCAAGCATCCGGAAACTGCTGATCCAAATACCGACGCACGTGAAGACCATAATTTAAATTTTCCTATGTATGGAAACTTACGACCCACCCTGTACTATAGTTAATTCAATTCTTCTGTGGTTGCACTAACTACTTAAATTGTTTTTTAGTACAATAACGGTAGTTTATGCAACAATAGTAAAGTTGGATTAACTATTTGGTTTTGTGTGCACATATTTAATTATTCTAGCTATGTAGATTTTTTCGCGTATATTTATATCAGTTATACCATGGAAAAGCTACGTATATATTCATACTAGTGTGTGTGTGTGTGTGTGTGTGTGTATATATATATATATATATATATATATATACACAGGGTGTCCCATAAGTCCGGCATCATAGGAAAAATTCATATTTTTCTATTTCTACAAACCATAATTCATATGCGCGGGATGCGAATTTCCCGTCCACCATTCTGGCCAGTGACGAGGCTGTTTTTTATGGAAATGGTGAGGTAAATCGACAGAACATCCGCTACTGGTTTCAAAACAACCCTCACTAGTATACTTCTTCAAAGGAACAAGGTGCATCTCGGGTGATGGTATGGTGTGGCATTTGGAAAGATCGCATCATAGGCCCCCTCCTTTTCGATGAACATGTCACTTGAGGCACCTACCTACGTATGCTCAAGGAAGAAGCATTTCCCAGTGTCTTGAACGAGGAAGGAAATTCCCAACATGGTTCCAGCAAGACGGCGCTCCTGCACATTACAGCACCCAAGTAAGGGAATACCTGTACCAACAATTCCCTGGTCATTGGATAGGACGTCGAGGGCCTGTGGAATGGCCTGTGGAATGCAGCGGATCTCACGCCACTAGGTTTTTATCTCTGGGGCCACTTGAAAGCCCTGGTATACGCAGAGAAAATTAGGAGTGTTGAACATTTGCGGCAGCGCATTATTGGGGCATGTAATACCATTACTCCTGACATCATTCACCGTGTGCTTGCTGATGGGTATCACGTCTGAATTTGTGTATTGAAAACAATGGTGGACATATTGAGCACGTTCTGTAAATAAAAGCTTTTGTTTTGCTTTTTTTATTATTTTTCCTATGATGCCGGACTTATGGGACACCCTGTGTATGTATACATATATATATATAAGCATTCAGGAAGGGCAGCAACTGGCAATGCGCTCAGGCCAACTAATGCAACCCATTGCTCTAACTCCTGTTTTATTATTAACAGCATCATCGCGATTCGAATCCACGACCTCGGTCACTTCACTTGTAGGAAAAAGATATACCCACTGAGCTACAGACCCTGTCTTTAACATAATAAAAGAAAATACTATACGAAAGATGATTTGTTTTATTATGCAGCATTAGCTGCACATGCGCTACATCAAAAAGAATTAACAAGTATTTCGATCATTTGGTAATATATAATTATCTATCATAGCAAAAATGCCTAAAAATTTAGGCGCAAAACTATGTTATCACAAAATTAATGGAACGTAATGTTACCTTACTTTCAAAATTTAAAAAAAAAAAAAATTCGGCTTGTTTTTACAAATTGTTTCTTCGGTAAGAGAAATGAAACGGTAATTTCGCCAAAACTAACGTAATTTCGGCTCTCTTTGAGGGTCGAATTGACATTTAAATCGGTTGACAATAATAGTTGATAACTGATTTATTGCTGTAATCATATATTTTCTTTTATTCTGGGAGAGACAGTTAAAAAAAAAAAAAAAAAACAACATAAACAAGTCGCGTTATCAGTTGAGATCGCTTCTTGGACATTTAAAAGCATTCATGCACGCGCGTGCGTGTGAGATATGAATTAAACTGAAATAGGAGCAAAAATAAAAATATTTAACAATAAATTTCATTCGTTCATATAAGTTAGGTTCTTTTTATTTATTTGTTCATTTATTTATTTATTTACTTACTAAAAAGTTGACCTTTCAAATCGTCGCAGTAAATTTTAAATAATTCGATTCAGATTTGACACCTTTCTCGACTCCAATTTCAAATGCAACGCCATTTTCACAATTGGATACTCGAATGTATAAAACATCACTGTACGTCTCTCTCTCTCTCTCTCTCTCTCTCTCTCTCTATATATATATATATATATATATATATATATCTTTTATCTTCAGGGGATTTATTTTGAGTTTTATATATGTACCGAATAATATCTGGGTTTTTTTAAAAGATGTTTAAGTAATTGTGGGTGAGTTAAATGAAGCAAAGAAAAAAATTGTATTTGTGTATAGTTACAATAGATTTAAAAAAAAAAATTATATTTAAAGAGTTTTTCTATTGGTTAAGGAATTCGTATGTTTATTTTTGGATCTTGATACAGTAACCCTCCCCGATTTACGCGCTCCCCATTTGCGCGTTTCTTGGATTAACGCGATCCAAAAAAATAGCCAAATTTTTTTTATAAATGAACGCAACGATTACGTTACGTTTATTTACAAAAATAAATATTGAATATTTGCTGTACAGTATGTATATATATATATATATATATTTCTATTGAATACATGTAAAAGACTTTTGATTAAAACGCTAAATATACAGTTACCTTTTTATAATCCAACTATACTATAGTTAATTCAACTCTTCTGTGGTTGCACTAACTACTTAAATTGTTTTTTAGTACAATAACGGTAGTTTATGCAACAACAGTAAAGTTGGATTAACTATTTGGTTTTGTGTGCACATATTTAATTATTCTAGCTATATAGATTTTTTCGCGTATATTTATATCAGTTATACCATGGAAAAGCTATGTATATATTCATACCAGTGTGTGTGTGTGTATATATATATATATATATATATATATATATATTTGTACAATTATATCATGGAAAAGTTATGTATATATTTATACCAGTGTGTGGGTGTGTGTGTGTGTATATATTATATATATTTACACCAATTATATCATGGAAAAGCTATGTATATATTTATAGTCTACCAATTATATCATAGAAAAGTTATGTATATACTTATACCAGTTAATATACATCATGGAAAAGCTATGTATATACTTACACCAATTATATCATGGAAAAGCTATGTATATACTTACACCAATTATATCACGGAAAAGCTATGTGTATATACTAATACCAATTTTATCATGGGAAAGCTATGCATATACTTATACCAATTACTATACATCATGGAAAAGCTATGTATAAAATTGTATATACTTACACCAATTATATCATGGAAAAGCTATGTATATACTAATACCAATTTTATCATGGGAAAGCTATGCATATACTTATACCAATTACTATACATCATGGAAAAGCTATGTATATACTTACACCAATTATATCATGGAAAAGCTATGTATATACTAATACCAATTTTATCATGGGAAAGCTATGTATATACTTATACCAATTACTATACATCATGGAAAAGCTATGTATATACTTACACCAATTATATCATGGAAAAGCTATGTATATACTAATACCAATTTTATCATGGGAAAGCTATGTATATACTTATACCAATTACTATACGATATACATCATGGAAAAGCTATGTATATACTTACACCAATTATATCATGGAAAAGCTATGTATATACTAATACCAATTTTATCATAGGAAAGCTATGTATATACTTATACCAATTACTATGCATCATGGAAAAGCTATGTAGCTATGTATATACTTATACCAATTACATCATGGAAAAGCAGCTATGTAAAGTACAAATTTTACTAATCCACTCTCCTTCATTCAGTCGTATCAGATTTTATTTTTAATTTTCTTCTCTACTTTTGAGATGTCTTCAAGGGGAGACTAAGTTTCTATTTATAGTTTAAGTTCTAAAGAACCCGGTTCGAACACCTGTGATGCAACATTATCTTTCTTTGAGTTACTGTTCCACTCTGAATTGCAAGAAACATTTCAAGTATATAAAGAAAATAATACAAATGAACTTGTTCATCGTGTTCAGTGTATATATATATATATATATATACATTCAACTGCAAAGAACACGCAGTATAAATAACGTAAAGAACGACGCTTGTATAGGAGATATTCCGCGCAAGACGAGAAAGAGAAAACAACAAATGAAAAAATGAAGTACCACCTGGGAATATATATATATATATATGTGTGTGTGTGTGTGTGTGTGTGTGTGTGTGTGGTGTGTGAAGGGGTTGATAAAGGAGGGTTACTGCTGAAAATGCTTCCCTTATATTTCTTGCATTCTAGGTTTTATTCATTATATATATATATATATATATATATATATATTAAAGAAATAAAGGCCTAATGGTAATAAAAGCCACATTAAAAGTAAAGTAGATTTATTAGGGGACGCAAGCTTTCGGTCATAACGATGACCATCCTCAGGTGCGAATAATAAATCTTTCTCCCTCTTTATTGAGGCTTTTTACACCATTGAAACAAGCTCTTGACACTGAAGAATGTTAATTAAACATGAACAATACGTTTACACTCCACAAATTTATATATTTCTTTTGTTTCGAAATTCTAACAGGAAATTGTAGTTTAGAAAGCGCATGCAAGAATTTCTTACTTTTGTTAAACTGTATTGTACAGGAATATAATAATATATATATATATATATATATAATATATATATATATATATATATATATATGTTAAACACAGACCGTGCATGGAACAAGGAACTCTTCTGGGAAAATTAAATCCACTACAGTATAGTCCGAATAAGTAATGGTAAATGACAAATACCATAGTTTTTCTTTTTCATGATGCTAGCCGCAAAGAACACGAAGAGTGGTGGTAAATGGAGTGAAATCGGAAGTCTCGGAAGTAGAGAGCTCTGTCCCACAAGGGACAGTACTAGTTCCCTTGCTGTTCATGATAATGACTGCAGATATTGATGCAGATATCAATGACAGTATTGTATCATGTTTCGCAAATCACACAAAGATATGCAAGGAAATATTAAACGAAGGTGACATAAGAAAATTACAAAACGACATTGAAACATTATTCCAGTGAGCAGAAGACAACAATATGAAGTTCAACGAAGAAAAATTCCAACTTCTAAGATATGGTAATAACAAGGAGTTACATAAAAAAGGGTCTAAAACTCCGTAAGCCAAACAGATAACACCAAATCCATAAGTCAGGGATCTTAGAGTAATAATGTCGTCGGATGCAGAATTCAGAGAGCACTATAACATCAAAATTACAACGGCTAGAAAAATAATGGGAATTATCTGGAGGAGCTCCCGTAGCAGAAAAACAAACATCATGCTCAAATTATGGAAGAGTCGAGTCCTACCAATAACTGAGTATTGCTCAGTACTCACAAGTCACGAGACATTGGGAACATTGAAGCTATACGAAGGACTTTTACGTCTAAGATAGAGGAAACCGAAGGTGAAGACTATTGGTCTCGACTACAATCCCTGGAACTCTAACTCAACACAATAATATACATATGGAAAATACTTGAGGGCTCTCTTCCTAACCTTAGAAATGAAATAGAAACAAACTGGAATGAGAGAAAAGACAGATTTTGTACGGTCCCAGCTGCGGTGGGACAAGGGGCCATGAAAACAAAGATGGAAAAAAAACTCAGAATATGAGTTCCAAAGCTTTTCAATGTCCTACCAAAAGAAGTGAGGA
>JAJOZX010000585.1:867500-872500 GCA_023014485.1 Bathynomus jamesi | reverse complement strand
AAATGAGTCAGGATGCTGCAGAGGGGTCGACCGCAGGTCGATCCTTGAGCCGTCGTTCGAAACCATCAAGTAATATACAGTGTGTGTATATATATATATATATATATATATATATATATACAAAGAACCACAGGGAAAAGGAAAAGAAAACACGAAGTCCGAGCGCTTTCGTGATATATTCACATCTTCAGAGACAAGAGAGAAATATTTCGGTGCTACTATAGTATGTGGCCTACCTACGATTGATTAGGTTTAGTCATGATATTTTCGTTAAAACTAAAGAAAATATCATAACTAAACCTAACCAATCGTCAAGGGCGATTGACATTGGGATGTAAACAAGCAATTAGTAAACAAGATAAGAAGCTATAATTAAAAGGTAGACCGCCGAATCGTAGGTAGACCGCATACTATAGTAGCACCAATATTTCTCTCTCGTCCCTGAAGATGAAAATGTATCACGAAAGCGCTCGGACTTCGTGTTTCCTTTTCCTTTTCCCTGTGGTTCTTTGCTTATTAAAAAGATTACATGTTGCTTTGTCATTTCTTTGCATATATATATATATATATATATATATATATATATATATATATATATATATATATATATTAACAAGTGTGGTTACTGCACTTAAAATAGTTACCCACTTCTTTACAGATTTTATATGATTTATTACAGTACGTTTCGCGTCATATTCTTAGAATCAGTTCCTGTAATTAAGCTGTTACTGCACCCTTTTATTTAATCGATTTATATAACGTCTTTTCCGCCTTCAAAACATATGATTTATCATTAATAAATAATTTATAAATAAATACGTACAGCAAGGCGAGGTTCTTGGTTCTTTTCAAATTTCGAGCTTTCATTTATTCGTAATGCTTTTTCACAAAGAGAAGTGAAGGGACATAATGCACGCAAGCACAAACGAGTTCATTTGAAGGCGTTCTTTGTCCTTCTGCATCTTTCAGCTGGGAAAATTATTGATGTATTTATTCGGAGTCTTTTTTCGCCTCCAAATTTATTTCGTTTATATATTTTCGAAAAGTCTTCAAATGAAATGTTTATTTCGATGACATAATCGCCGACACTCGCTATAAATCAATGACGTAATGTAATGTTTTACAAATCGATGAATCGGTACAGAATTTAAATTCTGTACCAATTCTTAGAGTTGTTGTACCTGCTATTCCATACGTTAAAACCAAGCTCACCCTCTCGTCTATTGTTAATTTCGCGGCCATTCCCTACCTAAAAGAAAAAAAATAATATAATCAACACTGAAAATTCCTATAATGCTCGACTTTTGCGCCACTCTGTATATATATATTATATATAGTACCGGGTGTCCGAGAATTATCTGTACAATTTTTGGCTGTTATTAAAAGTCAACCATGAAGTGTAGAAATTCCAGTGTTGTCCCATTTTACAGAGAATCTCATTAAGTTTTTTCTGATACCAAGTTTTGACAAGTTTTTTAGAAATTCCAGTGTGTCCGAACATTATCTGTACAATTTCATCTTTTAATAAAATTCTTGATAACACACGTAAAATTCTTAAACAAGATTATTTAGAATCTGTATTTTCAAAAGTTTCTTTTATTAAAGTAACGTTGTTACAAACATTCGATATGTGCACCATTAGTGATTCGCAAAACATCCAATCGATACTCCAAATGTTGCCATGTACGCTGCAGCATATCCACATCAATTCGCTCAATAGCAGCTGTGATTCTTGCTTTTAAATCATCAATGTCTGTCACCCGCGTACATTTCTAAAAAACTTATCAAAACGTGGTATCAGAGAAAACTTAATGAGATTCTCTGTAAAATGGGACAAACTGGAATTTCTACACTTCATGGTTGACTTTTAATAACAGCTAAATATTGTACAGATAATTCTCGGACACCCGGTAGTATATAGGGTGTCAGGAAATGATTGCCCCCCCCTGTACAGAAGAAACTGAAAGGAATAGAAAAAAACAGACAAAACCACGCGAAAGAGCGTTTAATTTTGAATAAAAAACACTTGTTTTAATATCGGGTGTTACCCCCATTTGCAGCTCTGACGGCCATTAATCGACGGGGGTATGATCCCAGAAGTGTCTCAAAGAGATCGGTATCATGACTTATTTCTTCAAGGACTTCGTTGATCTTTGCAGTCATAATTTCTGTTGAATACCGATTCTGAATGGGTTGTTCCAGCATTAAGGACTCCACCCGATCCTTCATGATGGATCCGACATGTTCACAGACATTAAGATCGGGAGAATTGCCAGGCCATTCTTTATTTCCGAAAAAATCAATGTTATTGTCCTTAAGCAGTTGTTGAGTCGCAAGTGCTTTCATACAGGGGGCTTTGTCGTGAAGAAAGGTTGCCTGTTCAACATCCAAAACACACTCGGGGTCTTTCAAAAACGGAATTACATGTTGGGTTAAAATTACATTTCGAAAATAAGGCCCATCCCAACTGGTTCCTCTTGGTTTGATAACCCAGATGAGCTTCCGAATAGAGAACATAATGAAAACACCCACACATGCTGGATTTTTTACTATTTCTCGATACTTCTGGTCGTCTGGGACTTCATCAGGAGTTGTTGCCCACAAAGCTGGGCACTTGCGGGTTTTTTTGCGGTACTGCGGTACTGCGGTACTACCGCACTACCAAACCGGTACCGCATAACGCAGTACCGCAAAGGATCGCTGAAAGTACAGCCTGTACTTTCAGCGATCCTTTGCGGTACTGCGTTATGCGGTACCGGTTTGGTAGTGCGGTAGTACCGCAGTACCGCAGTACCGCAAAAAAAAACGCAAGTGCCCAGCTTTGGTTGCCCAAACCCGATCATTCTGAAAATTTGGTTTTCTGGAGACATAAACGAAGAATTCATCGCTGACAACCAAGTGAAGGAAATCGTCTTCCGTCCATTCCTCAAGATAATCACAAAACCATAGCCGATCTTCAATATTAAGATCACTCTTCCGTGGCTTAGCTATTTCATGTCAAGCACTCAAGCCTTGGCGAACTCGAAATTGATGCACAAGTTGCCGATTGACTATCTTACCACGACGGATAAGTATCTCTTTCGCTACCTCAGAGCAGCTCTTCTTTCGGCGCCGTGATGCAGCAAGCACAATGTCTTTCGATTCTTGAGATAATTTCTCCGGTCTTCCTCCTCGAAATTCTGTTTCACAATCTTCAGGATTCTTATTCCAATTCCTTTTGACAAAGTCTTCTGGTCTTTTAATCTCTCAGCCACCCAGTGTCGAGTTATGAAAGTTGCACCAGCTTCCTTTGCTTCACGAAATGTGACAGCTCGAATGCGGTCAAGAACTCGCTTTTTCTCTGAATCGTTCAAAATAGATGATGCCATGGTTTCTGTGGGGAAAAAAATGGTAAGAACTAAAATCACAGGAATAGAATATAATGGTTTTTATTCAGATTTTAACGCTCTTTCAAGTGGTCTCGCCGGTTTTTATCTATCTCTTCTAGTTTTTGCTCTACAGGGGAGGGCAATCATTTCCAGACACCCGTATAATTCAAGCCCATAATGAAAAAGGAAAAGCGATTTCAGCGCCTTTCGTGTACTCAGTAGTACACTTCGTGAGGGTGTGGGTTTGTGAGTTTGAATGATTTATCTACTAGCAGAGGAACTCAAAACATTTGCGGTCAAATGAGTATCTTTATTGCAACATTACTTCTCTAAATATAGTATTTCTAGTTATTCCCTCACCAAATACTTTAACAGAATCAAAACTTCTCACTAGAGAAAAGGCTACATAAAACTGTCTATGTGTAAAAACAGGTTCACGAATTTAAATACAAAACATCTGCGGTCAAATTAGTAGATCAAGGCAACCCTAGAGCAACGCAGCAGAATTATCAAGACGTTATGGCAATTGTAAGAAAATTTGGGAAGCCGGATCTATTACGTTTACTCACAACCCAAGATGGACTGAAATCGGTGAAAGCATTGAAGCTTATGAAAGACCAGAACATAGGACAGATATTGTTTCGAGAGTTTTTCACTTGAAACTAAAAGAGCTTCTTCATGATTTAACAATAAAACATATGCTCGGGAAGCCATGTGCATTTTGGTAGTAGTTCAGGCACCTTCAAATTTCAGCTGGAGGGCTTCGCCAAAAAATGATAGTTTGAATTTTCCCACATGCCCCACACCACCCCTACACCTTTCACACTACTCCCACATCCCGCACACCCCATCCATGCCAAATAATGATGGGTTGGAGTTTCCCACATGTCCCACACCACCCCTACACCTTCCTCCGCCTAAACAGACCAAAAGGAACATTTTTTTCTGCTATGAACTTTTTCTCTACCTGGCTTCGTTTAAACGAAAAACTAAATATCCTTAGCATCCTCCCAGAACAGAGACTTTTTCAACGGTGTAAGGATGAGTGCCCCACGTTAAGTGGTTTCCGAGAAAAACGACGGAGGATACACAGAATGAAAAACTGTGTATTATTGTTATTATACCGGGTGTGTAGTAAACATGTACTTGCACTGTGTTGGAAGAGGACAGGTGCGCAAGGACTTTTCGCTCACCCTGTACATTTCACGTGTTTAATTGTGAAATTCATCCCATATATATATATGAGGCGTTCGGAACCAAACTGGCGAAGACGCCATTCACACCATGGCGGCTTCGCCTCTTTGGTTCCGACGGCCTCATATATTAATTGTGTGTGTGTATATACCACGCGGAACGGAGACAAATTATGTTATGTTACCTGAAAACAGCGCCGTATACTCATATAGTTATCGTCATTATCGTGGTTGTCATACTCGACATCATCACCGTTATTGTCGTCACGTTATACGAGTTTTATATCACACATTGAAGTTTATACGTTGGCTGAATTGTGTTCCTGAATATTCGTCCAAATATTTGTCTCAACGTTTCGTCAACAATTCTTGAATGTATAAATAGTCTTCATTCGTTTGATGCGTCTAAAAGATGAATGGACGAACTGTGTCTAATTGG
>JAJOZX010000585.1:855000-865000 GCA_023014485.1 Bathynomus jamesi | reverse complement strand
TAAAGAATGACGCTTGTGTAGAAGAGCGTTCCGCACAAGATGAGGAGGAGAACGAGCAAATGAAAAATGAGGCACCTCCCAGGAATCGAACCCGGGATCATCCATTTGCCGGTCGGATATGCTAACCACTGCACCAAGGACCCCGATCAGGCAATACTCGTAATTCTCCTATATACGAGCGGAATCCTTGGTGCAGTGGTTAGCATATCCAACCGGCAAGTGGACGATCCCGGGTTCGATTCCTGGGGGTGCCTCATTTTCATTTGCTCGTTCTCCCTCCTCATCTTGTGCGGAACGCTCTTCTACACAAGCGTCGTTCTTTACATTAATTATATATATATCGTTCTTTACGTTATTTATACTGCGTGTTCTTTGCAGTTGAAATATATATATATATATATATATATATATATATATATATATATGATGATAAAACCACGAAGGGAAAAGAAACACAAAGTGGTGCTCAAGCGCTTTCGTCTAATGACATCCTCAGGAACACTTTGTTCGCCTTATTGACCGCTGCTGTACTTTGTTTCGCTACTTTCAAATCACCAGTGACTATAACTCCTAAATCTCTTTCCTGCTCTGCGTTTGTTAACTCCTTCCCTGACATACTATACGCAAAATTACCGTTACGCGAACCTATATGTAAAATTTTGTACTTATCGACGTTAAATCTCATTTGCCATGTGACCGACCAATCAACGATTTTATTCAGATCTTCCTGGATTTTACCTCTATCTTCGTCATTTATCGCCCTACCACCCAACTTCGTGTCATCCGCAAACTCTGAAACTCTACTGACTTGGCCGACATCTAAATCGTTAATATATATACAAGAAAAAGCAAGAGCCCCAATACAGAACCCTGAGGAACGCAGCTCGCTACATGAGCCCAAGAAGACTCCGCTTCATACTGTATATATATATATATATATATACTACCAGTCAAAAGTAAGTACGCCCTGAAATATTCATAAATTTCAAATTTTGTTTAAAGTTTTTTATTTATTAACTAAGTTATCATGACACAAATTCATAAGTACAAACATGGGAACTTAAATAACAACAAATCAAGACAATTTACCAAAAGCAAAGTCTAAATTTTAGATTCATCAAAATAGCCTCTTCTAGCAGCAATTACAGCAGAACAAATTCGAGGCATGCGCTCAACAAGAGAAAGAAGATAGTTTGGTGAAAGCTGCTGTCGGCACTCTTGTAAGAGTTCCCTGAGCACTGGATGGCTGCTTGGCTTTCACTCGTCGATCCAGTTCATCCCACACTAGCTCGATGGTGTTCAGACCCGGGGACTGTGCTGGCCATTCCATAACTGTGAGCTGACGTTGCCGCTCTTTCTGCTTCAGGTAATTTTGACACAGCTTGGAAGTGTGTTTAGGATCGTTGTCTTGCTGCATTATGAACTGTTGGCCAGCTAGTCGCAGTCCAGATGGGATGGCATGGCGCTGTAGAATGCTGTGATAGCCATGTTGGTTCAGTATTCCAGTGACTTTGTGGAGATCTCCAACTTGCTCCCCTGAAAACATCCCCAGACCATTACACTTTTTCCACCGTGCTTCACTTTTGGCACAACACACTGCTGTGTCATTCTTTCACGCTCTCTGCGCATCACAAATACTCTGCGTTTGGATCCAAAACTTCGAACTTTGATTCGTCAATCCAAAGGACAAATTTCCACTGCTCAACAGTCCATTTTTGATGTTTTTTAACCAAGACTAGCCTTTTCTTTTTGTTCTGGAGTCTCAGCATTGGTTTCTTTGCTGCAGTTCGTCTTTTTAATCCTGCCTCTCTTAGTCTTCTCTGAACAGTTGATGTTGAAACTGTTGTACTTCTGGAGTTGTTCAGCTGGGCTTTGATTTCAGGCGTGACCCGACAATTCAGCGCAGGACAATTCAACGCCGACAATTCAGCGCCGACAATTCAGCGCAAGACAATTCAGCGCAAAGACAATTCAGCTCAAGACAATTCAGCGCAAGACAATTCAGCGCGAAAATACCAACAAAGAAGAAGAAAGAACAAATCCAGAGGGAAGAGAGGCTTGCAACTGTTAGGTTAGGTTAGGTTAGGTTAGGTTAGGTTTCTAGTTTTTGAAATAAAATCTTAATTTTAACAATTCTAACAAATTTTGTTTTTTTAAATAAAATTTTAATAATTATACTCCTTTGAATTTTATCTCCGATTTGTCACTCCTTCGTTATGTCACTCCTTCGTTACGGTATTTATGTCACTTCTTTGTTATGTCACTCCTTTGAAATGTCACTCCTTCGATACAGACCCAATTTAGCATATATATAAATATACAAATTTTTCTCTTTTTTATTTATTGCGATTTATTTTTATTATTTTTAACTAAACTTTTAACTGTACTGACTTGCGCTGAATTGTCGGCGCTGAATTGTCCTGCGCTGAATTGTCGGTGCTCCGATTTCAGGTGCTGTGAGGCGTCTGTTGCGCAGACTGGTGACTCAGATATACTTGTTCTCTGAGTCTGTTGTGGTTCTTGGTCGCCCTCACCTTTTTCTGTCCTTATTTTGATCGGTTTCTTCGTACCGTTTAATGACACAAGCAACCGCATTCACAGAAACTTTTAATTTTTTTGCAATTTACCTCAGTGATTGGCCTTCTTTTCTCAAAGTTACAATCGACTGTCTTTTTTCTGTTGTTAACTGAGCTTTGGCACCCATTTTTGCTTTTTGAAACAGAAATATACCTTAAACTACACAGTTAGCTCCTCTGCAAGGATTTTATATGTAAAGACCTGCAGCCGTGTTAATAACTGAACCATGTATTAACATACTCCTGAAGAAACACACTACCTCAGTAAATACTTTTAAACTGCTTTTGAACCTTTGTGCGGAGCAAATGGCATTAATTTTAAGTTGCATGCTACACGTAAATTAACACATTTTGAAGGCTGTTTTGAAGAAGCTTCTGTGTTACAACACACTGCATAGGGCAGATGCACTGAAGCATACAATATGAAAGCCAGGTAAGCAAATTCATCTTTAGTACCTGTTAAGTTTACATTTGAAGTTTATGTCATGAGCTAAGCAGCAAAACACTGGAAATTGGTAGGTGTACTTAAACTTTTGACTGGTAGTATATATATATATATATACAGGGTGTTTCAGGAGGAAAGGTCAATACTTCGGGAGGTGATAGTATCGGGCATTGTGAGAAAAAAAGTTCATATGTTATATATATATATATATATATATATATATATATATATATATATATATATATATATATATATATAATATATATATATATATATATATATTCTGAATGGTTACGGATATAGAGCTGTTTGAATCTACAAATAAAAAAGCATTGTTAATGGTAATCAACAAAGAGAAACCAATTACTGTTTCTAATATTTAATGCTTAAACATTGGCATTTTGAATGGTATCAGATACAGAAATGACAAATTTGTTACAGTTTACAATTCGTTTTCGAAAATCTCACCGTCAACCTCAATGCACTTTGCAACTCGTGTGCGAAGATCGCTTGTTGTTCGTCTGAGTTGATCTTGACGTTCCTTTATGCGGGCAGCAGCATCCAAAATGCGCGCGAGCAATTCGTCTCGTGTATCCACCTTTCTTTTGTAAACTTGACTTTTCATCCACCCCCACAAACAATAATCTAACGGAGAGAGGTCTGGAGACCTTGGTGGCCATTGAATGGGACCATCGCGGCCGATCCATCGACCAGTGAAAGTTTGATTTAGGTATTGCATCACCAGACGGGTAGAATGTGGAGGAGTTCCGTCATGCTGAAAGTACATACCAGCGCGTGTAGCCAAAGGAACATCCTCCAATAGTCTTGGCAATTCATTTTGCAGAAATTCTAGGTAACTTTGTCCTGTAAGAGGATTCTCTAAAGTAACAGGGCCAATCAGCTGATCATCGATGATACCGCACTACACATTGGCAGAGAAGCGATGTTGAAAATTTGTTTCCACAGTGGTATTTGGATTTTCGTCTGACCACCAATGAGAGTTACGAGTGTTGTTGATACCGTCACGGGTGAAAGTAGCTTCATCGGTGAACAGTATTAATCGAAGCAATCGGCGATTAGCATTTACCCAATGACAAAATTCCAGTCGCATGGCAGCGTCTCCTGGTTGAAGGTGTTGTACACGCTGTACATGATATGGATGCAAGCCTTCCTCACGTAATGTTCGCTATACTCTTGTGTGTAGTACACCGAGACGTGTAGAAATTCTTCGTGAGCTAGTAGTAGGACTACGCTCTACCAACTGAAGAATGTTTTCTACTTCATCCACATCTTGTTGACCTTCACGTTCAGATGAAACATGAGCGCTGGGAAGTGTACCAATCTCACGCAATGTGTTGAAAACCCTGGTAAACACTCTTCGATCCGGAATTCTGCTGTTCGGAAACCGTCGACGGTATTCTGCAACAGCAGCTGTTGCACTTCCATCGCAAAAACCGTAGACATACACCATATCTGCATATTCGGCATGTGTGAAGGTGTGTGGCATTCTTAAGACTGCTTCAAACACCAAACAATGTCACTCACAACAGTCAGCTGTCGATTGGCTTATGTTACATGCTTACATTACAGCTTACATGGGTCAAGGTTATAGGGGAGAGAAGAGGGAGGAAGAGCTGCGCGCGCATCAGATTCAAACGGCTCTATCTCCGCAACCATTTAATTAGACACATGTTCATATGAACTTTTTCCTCACAATGACCGATACTATCACCTCCCGAAGTATTGACCTTTCCTCCTGAAACACCCTGTATATGAAAATTATTTCACGAAAGTAACACGTGAATAATATTTATGATGAAAAGAACCACGAAGGAAAAGGAAACACAGAGTAGTGCTCAAGCGCTTTCGTCTAATGACATCTTCAGGAACACTGAAATAAATAACAAGTTCGAGACTATATATAGGTCACACAAAAAATAAATAAATAAAATAGAAAAATAAAAATTGTAGGAGGAGCATATAAATGTATAAGGAAAGGCTACCAGAGCTTTAGCACTTTGCCCTTCTTGTCTAAATCCATTATGAACGAATTCAAAACAACAGGATCAAGCGAAAAAAGACCCTGGCTAATGTTAAAATTATTTGTAAGTTGAATAATAGCAGACTCAAGAATAATTCTATTAACAATGTTGCTTGAGTGAAACAAAATTGAAGCATTATTCCAATCAATACAGTGGATAACTCTGACAAATGGACGAAAAGGGCACTGGACGACTGTTCCGTTCTAACAGAATATTGATGCTGCTTTACACGCGCGTGCAAATCCTTTCCCGTCTGTCCAATGTAAAAGGAATCACATTGTTTACAACTGATTTTATAGATAATGCCTGAATTATTGGTGGGGCTATTTTTTATTATGATATTCAAGTTAAAATTAAAGTTAAAATAACAATTATTTAGTGGCGGGTTTTAACATGTCACCGAGACTAGAATTTTCATCAAGATGTGGGACAATGGGACATTCTTTCATCGAAAAGGTGCAAAACACGTGATGACAGTATTTTCATCAAATTTCGATGATTGATGAAATAGTTTTGGGGGAACTGATCCCTTGAAAATAATATAATCGAATTGTGTGGCACCATCTCTTGGAGGAAATGACAATTAATACCATTTCAGTTTATTTTCATTAATCGAGTGTAATTACATGCATATCAATTTTATGTTAATCAGGAACAGCATACTAACAGCAGCTTAAGTTTTAAGGTTAAATATTAGAAATAAATTTACCTTACCTGGGTGAGATTCAAAGCAATACCTCTGAAAATTCAAATTTTGCGAGCAGCCACTTTACCCACTCAGCCATGAGACGTTAGGATATACCGAGAGTTTTATGTCTATATACTCTTTCGCATTGGTTTCAGTATGTATATTTTAATATTTATACTGTTTATGTTCATATATGTATACTCTATACGTGTATTTTTTCTTTCTTTCCTTCTTTCTTTCTAAGCGTTGCAGCTAAAAAAAAATTGTTTTGAACTTTCAATTCTTAACGCGAAATTTTTTTTTTTTTGGTGTTATTCTTTTCCTGTTTTTTATAAGGTTTATTATTATTATACACACAAAAAAGATTTGCCTTTTTGCAGGACGCATTTTTCAGACTAGTCCATGATTTTTGTAGGCAACGCCTTTTTGTTTTAAACAAATTTCGTACAAAATTAGCGCTCATCCTACATCTGAATAGATATTCAATTTCAGGGGTGCTACTTAGCTACAATATAATTTTATTGCTTTAGAAATATACCATAAAATTTCGTATAAAATAAAATCATGCTGTTGGGGGAATTCTTAAATTATGGGTTGCTGGCCAGATGGAGGTGCCTCTGGATCAGTGTCCCTTGATCTAAGTAATTCCATTGCAAAAGATGTAATATAAAATACGTTATGATATTTTTACAAAAAATACAATAGGGGCAAAATTAAAATCACATCATGATGTACACTATCGTGGGAATTTTTAAATTTATTGGGGTATACTAACCAGCTGGGGTGATTCTGGATCAGTTCCCCCTTCCTTACATCCAGTGAAGAAAAGTAATATAAATAATTAATGTTTTAAAAAGTTAATCTCTCAGCAAGATGACCTCTGGCGTTTATGGAAGAAATGAGGCGGCGATGAAATGATAACTTCTTTTATATAATAAATAAATAAAAATTCTTTAAAAAATGCATGGTATGGATTATATTAAGTAGTCTAGGGTTTCACGCTACTCCTTATTATCCATTGTTCTCTAATAGGTAACTGAGTGCACGAGATAAGTGTATTCATGGTGCGAATGAACTCTGAAACTATTATTTTCATTATACTTTATCCTATTTTCCTATAAATCTTCTTTCACAACTATTTTCGGTCAGCACTAGCTGGCGGATGAGAGAAAGAGCCTTATCTATTCTACATACTTTATTACTACTATCGTTCCTGTATGAAAGCCTTACACTTTTTTGAACGGTTGGTTGGTTGGTATGTTTCAGTACTCTTTATTTTCATTTATTTATCTTATTCCCTTTTTCCCTTCTCTCTTTTCTACTACTTTGTTGGACTACTCCAGAGTGAATCTTAAGATTTTTGTTAGCCTGTACCTCTGTACCTTTTATTTGTATGTTTTCCAGGAAGATGACTCTCAGTGTCAGTTCCATAGAATCTATGAAAAGGTAGTACATTAAACTTCTTCACTGGGGGCTCTAAAGCCCCGAGCACGAATTCTACCGAGTTGTGCAAGCATCGATCTAGATTGAAGCTAAGAAGATACCCCTTCACGTTTCTAGTGTAAAGCACTTAAAAGAAGCCTCAACCTATCCCAAGATGTTATTAAGAATTTTGGACATTCTATACTCCAGCTGTACGAGTCATTTTCCCTTCTCTGCATACGTTTCCTTCCTCTATTGGGTTTTGTTTATTAGTACCACCTTTCGTCAGGATATATAGCCAAATTATTTTGGTGGGGCTGTGTGTGTGTGTATATATATATATATATATATATATATATATATATATATATATATATACCTTTCAACCTTTCAAATGTTCTATGCGATGATTCCTCATTTCACGAAGGTCAAGCTTGTCGCCCCTCCTCTCGAGTTGGCCTGGTGAAGTAGAGAGTTGGTTTCTTGTACTCTCCACCTCACATAGCCAGGTACGCCCGGCTCTTCGGGGATTCTTCTGAGCCAGGCGTCTAATCTTCTTTTGAAGATGTCCACTGCAACACCACTCGTGTTCCTTGGGACTTTGGGCAGCTGATTAAACAGTGTTGGTCCTCTCACAGCAGAACTATTTTCTGTCAAGGTTAAGGATGTTCCCTGTCTAGCCTTTAATTTTGGAACATATATATATATGTTAGCGGCAATAAGTTAACTCAGGCATTAAGATAATGCCTAGGCAATAAGTTGAAAGCTAAAATGCATATAGCATTAGTTGCAATTATCACTTTCACTGTTTAGGTTGTTATGTTAGGTTAGGTTAGAATAGGTTAGATATATAAACAGGCATTATACTTATAATTATATGCATTCTTAGCTTTCAGCTTATTGCCTAGGCATTAAGCTTAATGCCGGACTTCACTTATTGCCGCTAACATTTTTTTTTCTGTTCACTGCGTAGTTCCAACGAGAGCGTACAAAGAATGCAATTTTGGAGCTTATAATTCAATACAATTCATAATTCAATAAAATTCATAACAGAAATTAAAATCTTATATTTATTTATTTATTTCCATGTGGGTACAAGGTATCATAGAGACCCAAACAGAGGGAGAAGTTCATCAGAAGAGCTCCTTCAAATTTTTACTTAATTTTGTAGCCCAAATTAAATAATTTTATGTAGGCATCCGTCCACAGGAATCGTTAGAATAAAGCACCCTTCAAAACCAACGAGTTGAATAAGTGAAAATAAAGTTGAGAGGCGTTACCGCGAGATTATGATTCTGTGATTCCGTGATTACCTTTTGCGACGTAATCCAATTTTGATATTGAACAAGCCACATTAATGATAAAAACCGTATAGTGTTTTTTTTCCAAACACATTATGCTTGTGTATATATACAGTGTTCATTTAGTTTTAATGTAAATATTAGCAAAATTAAAGTATATTACTGGTTAGTTGGTTGGTGTGGTTGTTTAACCTGCTTCGTAACATCTTAAAAGGTCATATAACGGAGGGAACCTACGGCTTTACGTGGGATCCGAATCATCGGTCGCTATATCATCAACTACTCTTTTACTGATGAAATCCAACAATACTGCACCGAAAATACGAGTGTTTCCATTATTTTGTTCAACCTATACATACATATATACATATATATATATATATATATATATATATATATATATATATATATATATATATATGATACACACAGACAGTGCATGGAACAAGGAACTCTTCTGGGAAAATTAAATCCACTATAGTCCGAATAAGTAATGGTAAATGACAAATACCATAGTTTTTCTTTTTCATGATGCTAGCCCGCGTGGGCAACGGGTCACTCGCAAAGAGGTCCCATAAATATAGCTTCCCTCACCAGCTATCTGCAAAGCAGACAGGATCCAGCTTTGGGACATGGATCTAGGGTTTAAAGCAGCCTAGCCCTGCTACATTTAGAACCTCAATATAAGCAAAAGACTCGCTGCCTTCACGTCAGATTGAATACATAAAAGAAAAAGGGGTAACTATTATATTTTTAGCCAAAAACCAAAACTTAAACCTCAACTGGTAGAATTGAGCGTCCACTTTTCAAGGCACATAACTCCAAGAAGAGTTCCTTGTTCCATGCACTGTCTGTGTGTATCATAAAAAACTCAGGGGACCATTCTGAGTTCATTCCCATATATATATTATATATATATATATATATATAATATATATATAATGAATTTCAAAATTAAACACGTGAAATAAATAAATGACACACACGAAAGACCTTGGAATCGTTACTCACTTTTCCTTGTGGGTGAGCAACATATATATATATATATTTAAATTATACAAAGATATTATATTTCCTTCTTTCACGCTTTCGTATTGAAATTGGACCCATTTTTTGGCATTATTCATCATTTCATTTCTCTAACTTATTTCTGAGATGTGTACATGTCTCAAACACGCTATGACAAGTTTACAGAACGGTATATAATGTACAATGGTCAAATAATATTTCTTTATAAAATTATATTTTGATGCATTTTGAACGAACGAGTTGAAAATCCATCTGCAATATTTTCTTTATTTCAAAATACATGAAATTAATATTATTCATTTTTCATTTTTTCATTCACTGGGCAAAATTATTTAATTTATTTTTTTAGTCTAAAATATACTATTTGTTTCGTAAATATAAAATAAATATATTTATATGTTTATATATTTTATATATATATACAACTCCGGACCAAAAAAATAGAATATCGTCTCAAGTGCGCTCATGACTTTGATAATACCTTTAAGTTATACACC
>JAJOZX010000585.1:842500-850000 GCA_023014485.1 Bathynomus jamesi | reverse complement strand
GGAAACTATTAAAGTAATTATTTTTAGTTCATACGTAACTGAACTCTTCCCACTGTAAGACTTTCAAAGAAAATTGTCAAAAAGTCATGTCTCTTCCCGATGTGCTTTTTTTGGAGGGGTGGGGGGTAAGATTGCAGAGGCTTCTCCGATGTTCAAGAATAAATTCAGAGGTGTCCAGTTTGAGAAAAACTATGCACGGTTGGTCCATTCTGAATTACTCTAGAAAGAGATTGTATGTATAGAAGATTACAAACACGAATAGGTCCACAGTTACTCAGCGATTACGTACCACTTAATGTTACACTTAATGTTACAGTGCGGCTATAAGAATGGATCAATTTGAGAATCATCGCCTTTGAAATTCCCACTTTCATATTTGTCATTCTTGGACGAAAACTGAAATAGGAAATGGTGAGATTGGGAAGAGACCTTACCCAAGTATTCACCTGATCAACCGTGGGTGTATCTAAGTATATAAGTGTATAGGTAGGGATTAATTAAGCAAGGTTAGGTATAAGTGATAACGTATGATTACTCATTCAAACAATGAAATGGTGAAATTCTAATTTTCCATTTCTGATATTGAAGTTTTACCTCATACCTTTTTTTTTACCCTCCAATTAGGAGATTTCCGTGAAGTTGGAATAGATCCAATATTGTTAAACTTCTTCAACCACTCCAAGAAAGGACTTTCTAAACTTCGTGAACAGGTTCCATTACAAAACAGATCACGTTTATACCTTGATACGCGCGCATTTAATGGCAAACTTGCCTGTCGGAAAATCAATATTTATAAAGAATAGTGAGACGCGTTTATATAAAGAAAAACCGCCTTTCAACTAATGGTTTTATTCGAATAAAAAAGAAATTCTATTTAGTTTCCTCTAAAATATATCGGTTTTTTTTTTTAATCAATGTTCATTATATACGTTGTAAGATATACAGTACTTAGTTATCCGTGATTGAATGACAGTTCATGATCACGGATAACCGATTTCACGGTTAATTCAGTATACCCCGCCTTTGGGTGGGTGGTGTAGCGTTTTATATTTTTGATATTCTTAGCCATTTATTTTAAATGGATTTCGTTATCTATCTATCTATATATATATATATATATGTGTGTGTGTGTGTGTGTGTGTGTGTGAATTAAAATATGTTACTGTTCAAAAGATAAGCAGAAAGGATATACACTGGTGAGTACAAATTAAAATGGAGTAACTGGCAGTAATTGACGAAGTAGGGCCAAACATGGGGAAGATGGCACCCGAGAGATGTGACGAAAACGAGTCGCAGAAGAGGGTATATAAAATATTGTATGTAGACTTATAGGGGAAAAATTACACACACACACACACACATACACACGCGCGCGCGCGTGCGCATCTTCGCATAAGCGGAGTATCGGATTTTTGTTAAATCGATTTATCTACAAAATTAATTAACCTAACCTAACCTAAACTTAGTGCTATCGAACCGAGAAGGATGGGATGTTTTGGACGCAGTTGATGGTTCGAATAGTGTTTTCTGTTAAGCCATTTAATAGTGGGGTACTCGCTAATCTTGCCTAACCTAACCTAACCCGGCGTAAACTAACCTAACCACTACTAACATATCTCTTTTCCAACAGTAAATGTGTTTCTAGATTTTTTTCATATAATTTTTTAATGTTCCGAGGTATCAAAAGTGTTGTGAAGTTACCTTACAAAAAATTATCTCACTACATCTATAAATTATTACACATTCGACCTCACTTGTACCCATATGTCTACACACACACACACAAATTGTACCCATTTGTCTACACACACACACACACACACACCTTGTACCCATTTGTCTACACACACACGCACGCAACTTGTACCCATTTGTCTACACACACACACACACACACACACACACACACGCGCAACTTGTACCCACTTGTCTACACACACACACACACACACACACACACGAAAACCCTTCTGCTACATGTTGGAATAGCCAATAGTAATAATATTAATACTGTTTGTTCTTATTATCAGTCTCTTTCTCAAATATCAGTTGCTCTTGTAATCTTGTTTGCTTAAGGACAGCTCTCTCTCTCTCTCTCTCTCTCTCTCTCTCTCTATATATATATATATATATATATATATATATATATATATATATATATATATATATGGCAGGGATGGAATACTGGCATAGGTATAGTTATAAGGTTAAGAATAAATATTGTATTGTGTAAGTAAAGTATAGGAATAAAAATAAATCTTAACAAGGTATACTTATACAGGGTGTTCACAAAGTCACGCGAGTGAATATGGTGAAGTGTGTATGCATATTCAGTTACGTGACTTTATGAACACCCTGTATAAAATATAGGTCCAGGAGTAGGTATTGATATTAAAGTAAGCTTCGAGTACCATCCCCGCGTTTTAAAGACATTTAGATCGTAAAGGAGAATGATAACTTCTGTAATAACTAATCGTATACACACCCACCCAAAAATTTCTGTATCTAATTTAAATAAAGAATTTAGTTGTTGTTTTTTTGAGGGGGGGGGGGTGCAAATTATTTTGTAACACGTGTGAATAAAATCATGTAATAAACGTGTTAGATTCAAAATATACACGTTTTACTTATAATTCAAAATAAAAAAAATTTTTTGTTTTGGTTTTAAACGAACAAAGAACAGAGTTCAAAATTTATTTAGTTCGTCATTTTATTTTCGTTCAATTTTAACTCCACCCCCCATCCCCATCCCCACTGCTCGCGCTTTATAATTTTGAACAAATTACTTTCAGTCTAGATTCAAAACAAATTCTTTGTTTTAATTATAGCTAGAGAGTCTTGTTTCTCTCTCTCTCTCTCTATATATATATATATATATATATATATATATATCGGGTGGACGAAAAAAACCTGGGCACTTTTGTTTTTCTTACAAATTTCAAACTAATGAAGCTAATAATACCTTACCTTATGAACCTTATGTTGTTTCGTGCGTTGGTCTCTCTTCACACGGAAATCAAGCTGGTGGCCCCGCCTCTATATAATACACCCAAATTAGTACAAGATGTAACCAATAGTCTGGTTATGATGTGCTGAAAACCTCAGTTAATTATCTTTGGCCATTTCTTAATTATAAAAAATTTAACTTGACGAAACAAACAGCGAGATTTTGTGAACATTCCTGAATTCATAAAAAGTGAAGAATGGCCACCAAATTCTCCTCACTTAAATCCTCTGGATTACTTCGTGTGGAATGAGCTGAAGTCACTGGTGTACCATGGTTGCAGGGAACCATTTTCAAACTGGAAGCACTTAGACAAAGAATTGAGGTTGTTTGGCCTATGGTGTCCCAAGACAAAATCAAGTCATCCATGGATCATTGGAAAAGGAGAGTACTGGCCGTAATTCAAGAAAATGGGGGGGGCCAATACAACAATCGATTTCAATAGGGTAAGTTTTATACGAGTTCCATTTAAATTTTTAGCAACTATATTATTGGCTACATCTTGTACTAATTTGGATGTATTAGCTTGACTAATTTGAAATTTGTAGGAAAAACAAAAGCGTCCAGGTTTTTTTCGTCCATCCGGTATATATATATATATATATATATATATATATATATATATATATATATATATATATATATATATATATATATATATATATATATATATATATATATATATATATAAGGGTGTACCATAAAAAATGGTACATTTTAAAAAGGCTATAAAATCAACATTTGTCATTTAATTTTAATAAAACTTCTACACAATAAAACGTATGTATTTATCTATGCAAACAAGTTACAAGTTTTCAGACTAAAATATCAAATAATTCAAATTCTATCATTTAACGAAAGAGTATGATTTTTCTACTCAGCCTGCAAAAATTATTAAACCTTTTTAATATTTTTTTATAAAAATAATTTTTAACGTAAAATTTACCTGAAATTATTTAAAAAAATTGTTCGAAATGCTTTCCTTCCATTTCAATAACTTTTTTTATTCTTGGCCGGAATATGGGAGAACTTAGCAGAGCGAGTCTACAGGACTAGAATAAAAGATGTCGCTCATTTACGCGAGATCATCATTCAAAAATGGGAAGAGCTTCCACAGGAACGAGTAAATCGAGCCATAGATGAATTCCGGCCAAGAATAAAAAAGTTCTTGAAATGGAAGGAAAGCATTTCGAACAATTTTTTTAATAATTTCAGGTAAATTTTACGTTAAAAATTATTTTTATAAAAAAATATTGAAAAGATTTAATAATTTTTGCATGTTAAGTAGAAAAATCATACTCTTTCGTTAAATGTTGATAAAATTTGAATTATTTGATATTTTAGTCTGAAAACTTGTTTGCATGTAGATAAATACGTATGTTTTATTGTGTAGAAGTTTTATTAAAATTAAATGACAAATGTTGATTTTATAGCATTTTTAAAATGTACCCTTTTTTATGGTACACCCGTTATATATATATATATATATATATATATATATATATATATATATATATATATATATATATATATATATATATATACAGGGTGGGCCGTAAGTTTCCATACATAGGAAAATTTAAACGTTTGTTTTTATGTTTCAGATACCCTAAGAATATGCGTTTGTAAGATCTTGTTTACTGATGAAGCAAATTTTTACGTCAATGGAGAGGTTAATCTGCAAAACATACGTTATTGGAGTAATGCTAACCCTAACTGGCTGAGTCCGACGAAGATGCAAGGTGCCGGTAAAGTGATGGTGTGGGCCGGGATATGGGGTGACAGAATTATTGGACCAATTTTTGTCAGTGGAAATCTTAATGCCGAAAGGTATCTTAACATGTTGCAAGAAGATATTTTCCCATCCCTGCTAAACGAGGAAGGTAACTTCCCAGTTTACTTCCAGCAAGATGGAGCTCCACCTCATTATGGTCTTCACGTGCGTCGGTATTTGGATCAGCAGCAGTTTCCGGATGCTTGGATTGGTCGGCGTGGTCCTGTGGAATGGCCTCCCAGATCCCCAGATCTCACCCCCCTTGATTTCTATCTTTGGGGGCACTTGAAGGCCATGGTGTATCAGGAAAAGATACGAGACATAAATCATCTAAAGGAACGTATCACCAACGCCATTACAAGCATAACGTCAACTGTGCTAATGCGTGTTCATCAACAGTGGGGAACACGTATTGAAATGTGTTTTCAAAACAATGGCAACCATGTAGAGCATATTATATAAATAAAAATGGTTGTCCATAAAAAAATGTTTATTTTTCCTATGTATGGAAACTTACGGCCCACCCTGTATATATATATATATATATATATATATATATATATATATATATATATATATATATATATGTAGGGTGGGCCAAAAGTCTGGATCCATAGGAAAATATTTATTTTAATACATAAATTACAACAAATGGTAAATACTTAAAATGAATATCAACTTTAACTCGTAAATGCGTATCCGTGATACTGTACAGTAGTTCGTACTCCAATATAAACAACAAATTATAACAAATGCTCAAATTGGCGGCCTCTGACATCGAGACACTTAGGGATGGAATTTATGATTTTTAATAATTCTTCGAATTGAAGTTCTCGAGATGCGTGTTTCATTTGATAATTATCTTCTTGTTGACTTTACTGGACTATTCGTTAAAGTTTCACATACCATTGCAGAGGTATTTTCATCAGTTGCAGTTTTTGGACGACCAGAACGCCGTCGATCATGTACACTTCCTGTTTCTTTGAAACGTTTAAACAACTTGCCAACAGTCGCATGTGTTACTGGATGCTTATCAGGATGATTTCTATTGAATTCGGTAGCAACTTCTCTGTGTGTAGCGCCCTGTCTTGCGTACATGAGCACAAGTTCTACCCGGTCTTCTGTTGTTAGATTCGAAGCCATTTCTGGGCTGAAATAAAAAAGGTATTTGAGTATTTATACTGGAGTACGAACTACTGTACAGTATCACGGATACGCATTTACGAGTTAAAGTTGATATTCATTTTAAGTATTTACCATTTGTTGTAATTTATGTATTAAAATAAATATTTTCCTATGGATCCAGACTTTTGGCCCACCCTGTATATATATATATATATATATATATATATATACTGTATATATATATATATATATATATATATATATATATATATATATATATATATATATATATATATATATAGAAGCGAGTATAGATACTTTGGGATATCTTTCTAGTTTATTCCTATATTTTATTTTGCAAATTTGAATTAATATAATATTTTATTATTTATATATTTATTATTATTTATTATTTATTTTTTGTACGAAAAAAAAAGATATATATATATATATAAAAACAAACTTTATCATCTCTCATAGTCATCGCAAAAGGGAAGAATATATACAGAACTGCAGACATAGATACAGATATTAAAGACAGTGTCGTATTGCTGCGCTTAGGGGACGAAACAAAGGCGTACAAGGAAATACCAAATGAAAATGACATAGAAAAATTACAAAATGACATTCAGATATTACTGAGGCGAGAGAAAAACAACAATATGAGGTCCAATGAAGCAAAAAATTCCACTTCATTAGATACTGTAACAACAACAACGAGAAACAGCAGGATAAAAGATACAAAAGGATGCGAGACAAACAGATAACGCCAAACCCACGAGTCAGGGATCTTGGAGTAATAATGACATCGGATCTAGAATTCAGAGAACGCTGAAATATTAAAATTATAATAACTATAAAAATAATGAGAATTGTCTGGATGAGTTTCGACAGCGGGAAAGCAAACATCGTATTAAAAAGTATGGGAGAATTTAGGCCTGACGTTTGTTTGCTTTGAACGACGGTTCAAGATCGACATACGTACGGTCACAGTATGGAATCTACTTTTTCTCTTATTTCAATGTACTTTATTTCAGTTCTAAAGTTTGGGACGTGTCCCTTCAGTATTTTCTGTGTGTATATTTTTGTGTATCGCTCAGGGCTTTTTTTCCTCAAGATTGTTGCCGTGACCAGTAGTAGTCTTCACTTTTTGTTCCTCAATCATAGACGTAAAAGTCCTTTATATGACTTCTACGTTCGCAATGTCTCGTTTCCTGTATGGGTTTGTGAGTACTGAACGATACTTAATTACTGATAGGACTAAACTATTCCATAATTTTAGCATAATGTTTGTTTATCTGTTGTGAAAACTCCTCCAAATAACTTTTTTAATTTTATTTGCTGTTCTAATTTTAAAGTTAAAGTGTTCTCGAAATTCTGCATCCGACGACATTATAATTCCGAAATCCCTGACATAATTGTGGGTTTAATGTCATTTTGGTCTTGTAGTGCTGTGTACCCTTTATTCTGTAGCATCTTATTGTTGGCATAGCTTATGAATTAAAATTTTTCTTCGTTCAACTTCATATTGTTGTCTTTCGCCCACCAAAATAGTGTTTCAATATCATTTTGTAGTTTTCCTTTGTCACCACCATTT